>JACVVK020000129.1:932500-952500 GCA_018292915.2 Batillaria attramentaria | reverse complement strand
CAATCGTGATCTTAAAAAGGGCCCAAGCGCCACGCATTTCGTAAGCCGCGCTTAGCTTTTGCAAACGATGGCAGTCATATTTGTCAGTTACCAAAGCAGACATTTTTATTTTAAAAGGAAACAATTTCAAGAACATCTGCCTTTCACTTGAAGACGCTTCAGAAAAAAAGCCGAGTCGATCAAGTTCATCAAATGCACACCAAGAAGTGTGCGACTATTTTTTTTTTTTTTTTAAGTTTCTGTTTTCACCTGCAAATTCAAGTACATAGTCTAAGTTTTGAAAAATGTAGATATTTTGAGCATTCATCAAAGATATAAACTTTTTTGTTTTTTAAGTTTGTTTGGGTTTTTTTTTTCTTCCAGAATCAGTTCATCACTGGTCAGCTGGAGTACATTTTTGACCCAAAGGCAGGAACTGGTTCATTATTGGCGGATATTTTTAAGACTTGGTCGTATCGACGTGTGGTATAGGTACGGAAACGTCAGGCCAAAGATAGTCATATTTCTGTACTATTAGAAGCCGTGAAAGTCACAGAAGAGACTGTACGTTAAAAGCACTAAAAAGAAAAGAAAAGAAACATAAGCAAATGGAACTGAAGAGCCACAACACACACACACACACACACACACACACACACACACACACACACACACACACACACACACACACACACACACAAATAAAACAACAGAATTTAAGGTTGTCTTCTCCTTTTCCATCTGTGTCCCCGACTTTTACATGCGTGCCCTGGGGGCCTGTAGGGAACCACTGACAATACTCTTCTATTCACGTGGCCAAAATTTGCTGACCACAGTTCACCCCTCACAGTTCCGTAAAATGTCGTGTCCAGTCGGAAGTGCTGATCAAACAACCATTGTCCCAGACATTAATCGTCGTCTTTCTGTTATTTCAGGCGATCGAATAAAAATAGCTCCGAAATCGCCTTATGCGTCGGCCAGGTATTATTTTGTGGACAATCTTTCACGGACTTTCAGAAAATCCGATCGGTAATCCTTCCGTTTCCAGAACGTGTGGGGTCAAAGGTGAGTAAACCATGTCTTTTGTCTCGACATGCATGATCGATTAGTCATGATTGTAATGTACCGTTACAGGAACGTGAGTCAACAAAACACGTCACGCCTGGCTTACGGGCCGGAGGAGTTTAGATTTTGAAAACTATGATGTGGGTGGAGGTATTTACATTGCCAGACGGTGAGTGTGTAAGTCCCCTGGGGGTGGTGGTGGGTGGGGGGGGGGGGATTGTACAGACTCCTGAAATTATCCCCTGTTCTTTGACCACCTTACCGGGTGTCGGAGTAGGACGCTGAATTCAGTTTCACGGCATTGTATCTTCTGTAAAACAACTTTCATTCGACGGACGGATCAGTAGGTTTGAATGGCACAGCATGGATGGACAAATTTTAGAGGCACATTTCTCTTTACATGCAGTCACAACCTGAACAATATTCAGTTCAGAGATCCACCGTGTAGCCCTCACCTTCTATACATCCGCCTTTAGCAAGTTTGCCGGACATATTCCGGGAACGCCAAGGTATGAATCACTGGACTCGAGGTGGTGTACAGTTTTCCGTTTTTCTGGAGTGGCAAGTGCGCACTATTTAGTTCTTGTGCCCCTCTCCCCCCCCCCCCCCCCACCTCCCCCAACCCCCACCCCCACCCCCACCCCCACCACGCCTCCCCCAATCTCTCCGAAACCTTTGCTGGCATTCTGTGTAATATAACGGTCCCTTCGGTCCCGTAGATTTTTTTTTATCCTGACGGTCAAGTGGGCACGGCAGCTTAGTGAGTGTACGCATGATTTCTCACGCTGCAGTGTCCAGAGAGGTGGATTAGGCTCTGTCCGCTTCACTGGGCCCTGTCCAACATTTTATGGCCCTTGCGTGCACTGTTATAGCTCTTGTGCCCCTCCCCTCCCCCCCCCCCATGCTCCTACCCCCCTAAAGCCAAAGAAAAATGGGGTCCGCTACAGCTCAGTTCTCAGGTTTGCTTGAGGTTAGGGTCGTGTTTTTACTCATTCTTCGGAAGGGTAAGTGTAGTGGGTGGGGAAGTGGGGTGTGTCTGAGGGTTTAATGTCTGCTATCCACAGCGATGGGCACCGAAACACACAGAAAAAGCCCTGTACAAAAGTTTCATTCTTTCGGGATTCGATCCCTCGAACATTCCGGCTCGGGTCTCGAGTAAAGTCCATATCGCTGGAAGGAAGAACCGCAAGTTACTGTTTTGTTGTTGTTGTTGTTGTTGTTTGAGTTCTTGGTTTCCATGTTTCCACGTGGTCACCTCTGATTTAGATTATAACAACCTGTAAAGCATATCTGTGCAAGCGGAATTTATATTCGCAAAGAGCGCAAGAGAAACGCCCTACTTCCACTACAGACAAAACGTTGCCTGAGAAATTAGCCCAGCGCCGAATGGCACAGAATCAAGATCCCAAGCTTTAGGGGAATGAAGGGATGATAGTAACACCACACATCAGACGTGATGAGATACACAGAAATATAACCAAGAAAATGACAAAACTACAAAGCACATCTGCAGGGGGGTGGGGGGGGGTGGAGTCCGCATCAGAACTTTGAGAAGAGATAGGTCTTCAGGTGGCTCCTGAAGGATTCGGTGGAGGTGCTGGATTTCAGGGAAGGTGGCAGAGCGTTCCACAGAGCAGGAGCAGAGCACTTGAAGGAGCGAGCTCCAAAGCGCTTCTTGGTGGTGTTATCGTGAACCCAGGAATGGACAGGCGGGACTGAGATGAGGAACGAAGAGTACGGGATGGAGTATATGAAGGGATGAGCTCAGAGAGATACTGTGGGGACTTTCCATGGACACCAGGGAGAACACAAGGGACAGAATTTTGTGGTCGGGTCGTGAGTTCGTATCCCGGCTGGGGCCAAATATTTGTGCTGGCTTTTTCATCGTTGCCCCGTCTTTGATATCATCCGTATGTGGTGGAAAAGGACGTTAAACCCCCAAACACTCACCCACCCACCCCCCTCATCACGATAGTTCTGATGACCTCAACGCCATAGCACAGAAATCGCCGAGCTGCAATTCACCAGCTACGTGTATATTGAAAGTAGGACACACACATATCAAACACACAGCCGGAAATTTGACGGGTGGCGGATCTGCCGCCATTACTGACGTTATACAATAATAGATGCATAATTATTTCTTTCCAACGTCGCTACGAATATATCACACGCATACTTCACGCACACGTGCAAAGAATTCGACGGATGCATAATTATTACATAGATAGTGTTCCGGGAGTCGTACACAAGTCAAATTTTGCGTGACTTGAAATGATTACGGCTTGGGCGTGGCAGCAACTCCCGTGACACTCATGAGTCCCTTGCAAATGTTGTCGCTGTGTTTCATGGACTTTGGATGTTCCGCGCTCCCGTTCATAAAACATTTTATGGAGATCTATGTCCACAATTTTTTAAAGGGAGTATGCGTGAGACGTACTAGGGTGGAGGGGAAGAGCTGAGCAAGACAAAAGAAGGGGTGAGGAAACTCTCTCTCTCTCTCTCTCTCTCTCTCTCTCTCTCTCTCACACACACACACCACACACACACACATCACACACACACACGCACGCACGCACGCACGCACGCACGCACGCACACGCACACGCACGACACACACACACACACTGTGGCATTGACAGACACACGCGCAAACAAAAGCACACACACACACACACATACACACACACACACACACACACACACACACACACGACACACACACACACACACACACACAGAGTACAAATAATTTACTAATGAAATGAACGATTGGACTTTGTCTATCGAGGATACAAAACCAGGAGAGCTAGAGACAGCATGAAAGACAGACGGACACACATGCAGACAGAGATGTAGAGAGTGAGAGAGATGAGAGAGAGAGAGAGAGAGCACCATCTCAATTTTCTCGTTTCGTGTCAGTGGTATTCAGCTGTTCCAGCCCCTCCCTTCACCTAATAACCACATAAGAGGAAAATGACTTTAACCACCACACACCGCTACTCGCACCAGCCCTGTCCCCGCCCTCAAACTAAACTGTCGCCCCCAAACAGAATGACCCTCGTCGACGTCAAGAAGCAGTAAACCTCACTCCGCCAGGGGCGCCTATTGTCTGTGGCTTATTCCAACTGCTACTAAAGGCCCATAATTCCACACTAAGTCCGCTTTCCAGCGTGGAAGTACAAAACAGCCTCCCAGTCTCGACGAGAACTCTAATCCACAATTTTTTTCTTTCTCTCATTTCTTTCTTTTTTTCCTCCTCGCTCCATTGCGGATAACCGGATGTGCGGGCCATTTTTCTCCGGATCATTGTGTTTGATTTTATTTCTTTCCACTAGAATCTTGACCCCCGAGGAATGTGGCTATTATTCTAAGCGGCAAAGCTATCCCGGGGGGGGGGGGGTAGGGCGCTGGGTGGTCGCTAGGAAGGGGGCATGGCCGGTCACACTTTGGCCCCTGCCCGGCCATAGCTGGGGTCAAAGCGCATTGTGACTGAATAGTCCTTTCATTCGTACACAGAATGATTGATCATTTTCATTCCTCGCAGTTTTTCCGGGTCTATGGACCTCTATTGTCAGTCATGAATGATTGTAGTACTGCATTTTTCTTTCCAGTTCTGTGACAGTTCGGAAACGGCGTAGTTGTCTGTTTGCCAAACTGACGTGTCAAGAAGTTTTTTTGGTTTTTTTTTTTTACTGGCCGAAGTCGCCAAGGACAATGGTATGCACCGGTTTTCCCTCTGGGTGAGTGAATACAAAGAATGACAATGGTCTACAGGGAATGTATGGATATTATCATAATGGTAACCAGGGGGTAGTTTGACTGAAAATGGTTGCAAGGCTTTACAGTGTCTATGTTTGAATGAATTCTGAGGGGGGAGTGGGGAGGGGGGGGGGAGAGGGGCTGTCACTTACAAAGCTTACAAAGACAGGGGATTTGGTCTAGTGGTTAAGGCATCCGACTTCGGATCCTTAGCTGCCTGGTTCGAGTCCCCGGTGGGCAGGAATATGGTTGGATTTTTCAATACCATATCGAGTCAAATCCATGTGCAGACTCGTTTGCGGTGCCTGTCTCGCCTTCGTGTACACACGCACGCACAAATATCAAGTGTGCACGCTAAAAATCCCACGTTCATCTTTCGAAGAAGAGTAGGCTGTGGCCGGTGGTGTGGTAAAACAGAAATACTGTCGCACGCACCAGAGTGAATAGCAGGGTGGAGGTTTGCACATAAAGTAGCGCCTAGCGGCAGGCAGGCTTTCCCTGCTTCGTCCTACAGGCCTTGCGGCGCCTAGAGCATCTCATTAGAGATGGATACGTGCGCCGAGTAGAAGTCTACCATACCACACCAAAGCTCTAAGGCTGTTTGCTAAATGAAGAGATGTTCCTTTGGGTGGGTGGGTGTTTGGGTTTTTTACGTCCTTTTCCATCACATACGGGTGATATCAAAGACGGGCAACGATGAAAAAGCCAGCATGAATATTGGCAACTGCCGGGATTCGAACTCACGACCCGAGCATTGGAAGTCCAACGCTCTACCGATTCGGCCACCCCGGCTCCCCAGATGTTCCTTTTGGCCACTGCGAGCATTTAGTGACTTTGCGGCTTCTAACAGTAGAGAAATATGACTGTCTATGGCCTAACGCCTCCATACCTATACTACACGTCGAAACGACCAAGTCGTTAAAACTATAGCCACCAATAATAAACCAGTTCCTGCCTGTGGGTCAAGTGATCCAGCAAACAGGTGGTCAAGTCTGGTTCATTCACGTGTCATGGCACACGACTGGACATCAAAGATGACGTAGTGGGCAGACCCTCGTTCGTCATCATCATCAGAAATTTTGCCGGTGGCTAGTGCGGCCCTTGATTATGATCACCATTCATAGTCTACGTCATGTCGGACTGACTCAGACTCGTCAGTTAGGTCTGGGAGGTGAAGATGACCCTAGGGACAGAATTTCAGCACACCACTGAAAGCATGCCTATATATATGACTTGTAAATAGTTCGGACCGAAAGAAAATCTGTACAATGTTTCTGATTGTTTGAGGTTTCGTTTTTATCAAGCCACTTCCAAGCAGACAAAAGCCGAGTGAGTGAGTGAGTGAGTGAGTAATAATAATGAATTGTACTTATATAGCGCAAAGTTCTCACAAAGTGACTCAATGCGCGTACTCCCGCACTCATACCAACAAATATGCAAACACACACACACACACACACACACACACACACACACACATCAGCTGAATCAGGAGGAGGTAGTGGGCCTAGTCGAAAGCCAGCCGGAACAGATGCGTTTTCAAGCCAGACTTTAAACGATCTATGTCCGACTGGTCTCTCAGGCCGGCAGGTAGTGCGTTCCAGAGTGACGTGGCAGCAAAGCTAAACGCGCGCTCGCCAACTGTTTTGAGGTTTCGACGTATAGTATAGCTGCTTAGGGCCGCTGCTACACGTTGCCAGGATTGGTACTTGCAGGGCTGGCAACGCTGGCAACCCTAATTAAATCGCTGGCTGCCAGCTGGCAAATCCCCCTTGCCGGTGCTGGCGCGGGAATAGAAAGCCGTTCTATTTTTCCTGGCAGCCAGCTAGCCACTGGCAGCCCCGTACAGCCAACTGACCAATCACTGCCCAAACCTTGCAACGCCGCAGGCTGCGTGTGCCGCGGATCACTTGCCCGCCAGCAGGCAGCCGAGTACGGCAACATGCAGACTGGCAGTCGTGTAACCGTGCGCTTTAAAGTCGCACTACCTACAATGGGCTCATACATGGTGGTAAAGGATTCCCCAAACTCCCAAACACACACCCACCCATCTTACCAATGGGCTAATCAGGACAGACCCTTGAAAAGACGGGGCAGCGAGGCAGTCATTACACGTCAAGATTTAATTGATTGTGAGTGATCGGGCATGGAGGCGATTAATGAAGCCATCGCGTCACTGATTACGTGACAAAAGTCCCGCCATTGTCCAAACGTCATTGCCCCCCCCCCCCCACCCCTCTCCCCCCGCCTCCAAGAAAAATGGAAATGAGTTCTTTGTAATCGAGTCCAGATTTATGTTTAGAAATAACTCCTCACCGATTTTTCTTCACAATGATACCGGCATAAGACGGACAGGCAAACATTATGAATTTAATCTGTAACATAGAGACATTTGTGCAAATAGTCTTAACATTATTGTCACTCACACACAAGTGTCTGAGCTGTTTTCTCTCTATCACGCAACAGATCGGAATGCAAGCCCAACATTCCTGCAAACATACTCTCACTTATTGTATACAATTATGGTGACCTTGGCTGCAGGGGTGAAGTGTCGTGAAGTGCTCTTCACATTTTTGCGGCGAGATAATGGAGAGAAGCTACTGGCAGGACAGTACACTCACCCCCCAGTTCCTGAGTAGTGTTTAACAGCGGGTGGAGGTTATGAATATGATGATATTGTGAATCTTTATGTCAGCGTAAGGACCTTTCCGTGACTGTCTTATCTTGGTCTTCGGGTCGACGGATTCTTGGAGTCCGATACACGGAGAGAGGGTAGGGCGACGTATGTCCGAGACTGGCTTGACTAAGCTGAGGCTGAAAGAATAATACGAGATGCATAAGCGGAGGCTAAGGCAAAGTCTTTGACTATTTCAGGGACGTTAAAGCCGCTATTTTCGCAACTGAGATTGAAATCTGCCACTTTCTGAAGCTCTAAGGGTGTTTTTAAGATAGGTAGTTGTTTCATTTGGCCATTATTCATTCGGGCCGATCGTCGGGGGTTCTCTCCGGGTACTCCGGCTTCCTCTCCCTCTGCTTTGGAAATGTTTACTGCCCACCAAATTTGAAAAAATAAATGCAATTCTAAATTCCGAAATTTAAATAGCTGAGCTGTCATACGAATTGAGACTTTAATGACAGTCCCGACATTATACGTCTGAGACTATAACGTCGCCTCAGACTATAGTCTAGTGTCTTATCATGTATGGAGAAAGACTACGACGTCGTATGCCTGTCATACGAATTGAGACTTTAATGATAGTCCCGACATTATAAGTCTGAGACTATAACGTCGCCTCAGTCTATAGTCTAGTGTCTTATCATGTATGGAGAAAGACTACGACGTCGTATGCCTGTCATACGAATTGAGACTTTAATGACAGTCCCGACACTATAAGTCTGAGACTATAACGTCGTCTCAAATTAGTCTAGTGTCTTATCATGTAGGAGAAAGACTACGACGTCGTATGCCTGTCATACGAATTTAGTGAAACTTTAATGATAGTCCCGACATTTTAAGTCTGAGACTATAACGTCGTCTCAGACTAGTCTAGTGTCTTATCATGTATGGCGAAAAACTACGACCTAAGTCCGAGACTACTAACTTGACTACGCTGAAACTAAAAAGATGAAGTGCGAGATGCTGTTTGTCTTTGTCTTTGTCAAAGAGAAATACTGTAATGATAAAAAAAATGGAACAAAGGGAAGATGACGATGGAAGGAACACACAAAAAAGGGGGGGGGGGGGACAAAACAAAAGCAAACCTTCCAAAACGGTCCCATTTGGACCCTCTTACTGATTCCCTTAAAAATAAGTGCGAGATGCATAAGCGGAGACTCAGGCAAGTCTGGGACTATTTCAGGGACTTGACGGTAATGCACGCTGGTCACGTGATAGTCCCAACATAATCAGCTGAGCCATGTGCTAAGTCTCACACCAGTCTATTTCCTTTTCATGCATCGGGCCCCAGAGGTTTATTGTCTACCTGCGTGTGTTTCGAGGACTGTGTGTGTAAATGTCACAGTAACTGGGGGTGAGGTGTTTGCAATCAGTACCGCGGTGTAAGCGTGAGAATATTACTTTGGATGGAAGGTTTCATAGTGATTAGTGTTATAAATTCCTCGGGGACCATTGTCGCGCGGTCAGTTTCTAGGACTGGTAACACTTCGTGTGTTTGGGAAACGGGTCAGTGGCCTTTGTCCGAACAAACACTGCTCTCTCTCTCTCTCTCTCTCTCTCTCTCTCTCTCTCTCTCTCACACACACACACACACACACACACACACACACACAGGCGACTGTTCAGCATTCGATTCGCGTAAGCTGAGGACACCGACAACTAACACCATTTACATGGTATATTATCAGTTATGTTGTTGTTGTTGTTGTTGTTGTTCTTGTTCTTGTTCTTCTTTGAACTTAATTGAACTGCCTCAATTCAGGGATTCATAAGGTTGTCTTAATTCATGATAAAAGACATAGATGTAATAAAAAGGAGAAAATAAAACAATCAGGTTTTACTGACTTACTATAATGCGATCTGATAGTGGGGTTAAATGCTGTGTAATGATTAGTCACCATATTCTTTACAACAAACTTCCGTAGCTATTGGAGTGGCTACAGGCAAAAACAGCAGACCAATTTCTTCTTCTTCTTCTTCTTTTCTTTTTGTTCGCCTTCTTTACACAGTTCACTTTCACAAATTAAGACACTGCTTTTGCATTATTTGTCATACTCTGTTGTTTTCATTCTATACATAAACCCACTCATCTGTCACAAACCTGATATATTGCCCTGCGTTTGTGTAATACACTGTATTTCATCCTTCTCATTATATAGACCCCCCCCCCTCCCCCTCACCCTTCTGTCACATAGACGCTGCTTAGTCTAGTATGCAGCGAGCATCTTTGATGATAAATATGACAGAGTACCGTGTCACACTTGATGACACCTTGCTTCTTCAGCGGTGAGCGACGGGACCTGCCCCCGGGGCATGTTGTCTTGATCGCTATACGTTGTCCAAATCTGGTGTAGTGTGAGTCACAGTACAAGTCTGACCTTGGTTCTTCCGATAGCTGTCTTTTTTTCTTTCTTTTTTTTTTTTTTTTGTCGGATGTGAGTCACATTTGTTTGGGACTTGGTGAGTAAGTGTGTGGGGGTATACCGGCGTACAGTGGGTGGATGATGGGTATACGTGATTTGGGTGGTGGGCTGGGGTGTGAGGAGGCCGAGGGAGGGAAAGAAGGGGCGGGAGGTGATGGTGGGGGGTCGGGGCCGTCGGAGGTAGGGAAAGGGCGGGGCTGGGTGGGGGGTTGGGGGAGGGGAGGGGGGGCTGGAGGGGAGATGTTCATTAGACTACGGCAGAAAATAAAAGGAGACTTTTTTCGAGATGTGTGTGTGTGTGTGTGTGTGTGTGTGTGTGTGTCTGTCTGTCTGTCTGTCTGTCTGTCTGTCTCAGTGTGTGTGTGTGTGTGTGTGTGTGTGTGTGTGTGTGTGTGTGTGTGTGTGCGCGCGCGCGCGAGCGAGCGCCCCAGTATCTGTGTGTCTGCCTGTCTGTCTATGTGTCCGCTGTCTGTGTGAAGCCTGAAGAACATGCTCGTAACTTTGCATACACTGAGTCTGGCGCGAGTACTCTCGCACCCTGCTTTCCCTAGATCGAGTCAGTCATCTCTCAACCCCAATCAGCCAATAAAAACCTTCATCAGTCTACCCGTACCCTGCCCCCCAGCGGGCCTTGCCTTCCTTCCACCACCCCAACACACCCCCACACCCCGTTTCAAACATCAAGAATACGTAGCACATCATGTCCTTTGCTTCAGGGTGAGAGACCCTGGGCCACAGTGTGGGCGAGATGGGCAGTCAGTAAATCCTGACCAGTGTGTAGTCTGGCTGTCAGAACACGAAGGACGGGCGAAATCAAAACAAACTGCGGCCACCACGTGACACTGAGGCTGTTGTCCCCCTACCCCATGTCCGGACCACCCGGTAACTGGAACACAGCTTCAGGACATCCTGCAGGACATACTGACTAAGGGGTGGGTGATGGTGGCAGAGAAGGGGCTGTGTGTGTGTGTGTGTGTTGAGGGAAGGTGGTTGTATGTACATGTGTGTAGATCTCTTGCTGTTGTATAAATCAAAATCAGTCGTGTGTCTTTCTCTGTAGTCGCCGGGACGGTGAGCCGCGGTAGCACACCTGGAAAAAGCAACTACAGATTACAAAACCTTGTGAATTACACGGTCGATCCCCGGACTAGGATTACGGTCAGTCGCAACGAACTGGTTCAAACCGAGACAATTAAAACTGAAGATGATCAGGCTATTTGTTAGCGTGGCTTTATGCCGGCAATACCGGCGACGACTCTGTATTCCGTCAGTCGTTCAGTAAGACACAATGATAATCTAGGTGTCTTTTGTTGTTGCTGTTGCTGTTGTTGTTGTTGTTGTTGTTGTTGTTTTTAAGTGACTGAAGCTCCAAGACAGATCTGTTGAAGACCAACGACTTCACCACCGCCAGCAACTTAGTTATCCGAGACAAAATCCAGAGCACGCAGAAACAAGAGAAGACAACACCACAGCGCTAGCCGGCCAACAGATGCTGTGTTCAAGCATTATGTCAGCAATAGTCTCAACACTATAAACAGAATAATAGAGATACTTGCTGCGATCCGGCAGACACCGTGACAGCATAACACAATGCAAAAACACGCGCGCACACCGTACACACACACACACACACACACACACACACACACACACACACACACACACCAAAAACAGAAGAAAAAAAAATCAATTTGGTCGCACTCCGCTACACGGCTACTAAATCCCTCCAATTTGTCTCCAGTTGCAAGCCTGTAAATTTCATTGGCAGTTCAGTAGGATTGCACGGGTAGGCCTACATGAAAACGCGCGCGCGCGCGCGCGCACACACACACACACACACACACACACACACACACACACACACACACACACACACACACACACACACACACACACACACACACACACACACACCTGGTTACGCTCCACAGCCTTCTTTATGCCTACCTGGCCTGCGTAAGGTGGACATCAAAGGAGGCCGCCCCATGACCGCTTTTTCTTTCACCAAAATGATGCGCTGACCTACAACAAAACAATTAAGTCAAACAGTTCCGCTATAAACTGTTTCAACGCTGGCCCCAAAGATGCTCATCCTTGACATCGACTATGCAGCTTACGCTCACGCTGACAGAGTCGTACACAGAAGACCCAAAGATTTCACCACTCAGATATATGCCTTTCTCTTTTTGGACGCCCTTCGGTCTCTGTGTGGATCCGGGCAAAAAAGGACGCATATCTGAGTGGTAAAAAGTTGGGGTCTTCTGTTCAGAGCATCGCAACACACTGCTTGGTCCTTTGCATTCAGACGGACGTAACCAGGCAAGAAACAGTCCATTATCTGAATCGTGGTAGGTACCATTGCAACATAGCACTTTGCCGGATGGCATCTCCTCTCTCTCTCTCTCTCTCTCAGTCCCGCCGGCTGGGGCCAAATATTTGTGCTGGCCTTTTTTCTCGTTGCCCCGTCTTTGATATCACCCTTATGTGGTGGAAAAGGACGTTAAACTCCCAAACACCCACCCCACCCACCAACCCTCTCTCTCTCTCTCTCTCACACACACACACACACACACACACACACACACACACACACACACACACACACACACACACACACACACACTCAAGAATCAAGAAAACTTTATTTTCAACGGTAAAGTTAGTTTACGTGAAACAGTCCATTTTCGTACCTGAGAGAGAGAGAGAGAGATATCTCAGTGGAAGCTAGTCGACCTACATCAGCGAAAGAAGCAGACAAATCATTTGTCTGTCACACCCAGACAAGTCAGACAGTGACTCGACAAGACAGAACAACCAACGAGAGAAAAGAACACGAAGAAAGACAGAGAATTAAGGTACTTGCTTACTTAAACGTACACCATCTCATGATCTGGTGAGGTGAGTCATGTCGGCGTTTTGCTATTTTGAATGTTAAATTCAGCGAGTGTAATGGTGGCGGCAATTGTGTCTGTTTCGAGTAGCCGCGGTGTTCATCGGCAGATGACTAAAGTTACGTTCCTGAACAATGCAAACTATATATACAGTTAATCGCTTCTATCCAGGGTCGCCAAGATTAGATACACTGAGGATATTTTCAGCATCACGCATTTGCATAATACGTCATGATGACGCAGCATTCGAACATTTTTGGCATCCGAGACAAAGGCTTCACGAAACCGATTGGTATCAACACTGACATCCTTCACATTACGGCAAAGGTCTTATGCAAACAGAATTTGGACGACTGACCACTACACGGACAGTACTGAGCATGGTGTTACTAATCTGGCATGGCAGAGTGCTGTTTTACGTTAGAGGTTTGAGGGTGAGTGGGTGGGTGTTTGTGGGTTTAACGTCCTTTTCCACCACACACGGGTGATATCAAAGACGGGGCAACGATGGAAGAGCCAGAACAAATATTCGACCCCAGCCGGGATACGAACTCAGGACCCGAGCATTAGAAGTCCAGTGCTCCACCATTCGGTCACCCCGGCTCCCCGTTAGAGGTTTGAAGGCCTACCTTCGAGCATAGTGCCTAAATTAAAGTCAGTCCTGATGATGATGATGATGATGATGATGATTTGCTGAAACAAACTCCATGCACAGCAACCTCGCAGCGTGGGGGTGGTAGTGGGAGGAGGGGGAAGGATAAGTTTTAAAGTAAAACGGGAAAAATGAAGAAGAGGGAGGGGGAGGGGGAACAGGGGGAAGTCTGCGTCAGAACTTTGAGAAAAGATGGGTCTTCAGGTAGCTCCTGAAAGACTCGGTGGAGGTGCCTGATTTCAACTAAGGTGGCAGGGCGTTCCACAGAGCAGGGGCAGAACACTTGAAGGAGCGAGCTCCAAAGCGCTTCTTGGTGCTGGTGTCGTGAAACCCGGGGAGGACAAAGACCGACAGCACTGGGGAGGTGAGTGATAGCTGGGATGGAGCGCGTACGGCCTTTTCCAAGCGCTAAGATACCATATTGAACTGGGCTGAACTAAACTGAACCGAACTGAACAGTCCTCCAAGAATTTTTTTCCCCAGCGTTTTGAAATGATGTGTCAGACCTAATACCCGACAGTGGTCATGACGTCAATTGCATGCACTAATGTGACACACAAGGTGTAAAAAAAAAACAAAAAAAAAACTGAACGTTCTTGGCACCTCAATCGTAAGAAACGTCAAATCAAACCTCTCCTGCAACGTCCGCGATGCTCCCCCGTGATATGTAACTCTGCGGTGAGAGAGGAGCATAGCGCACTGTCAAATTATGACGTAAGATCCTGCCACAAGTGGAAAAAAAAGTGCAACAAGGCAACAGACACCGATATCTACGCGCGGATTTGTGCACCGGCCGCGTCTTCTCGGTGTCCGCCTTTGCCTAGGGCAATCGTAATTTCGAAATGACAAGAAAATAATAGTGGCAGGTGATTTATGCCTAACGCAATCAGTGTCAGACGGTAACAGCTAAGTCCATTGGTCAGGACACATCCATACGGTTTTCAATATTGGAAGAAACTGTTACTCCACTGCAAAACACAGCATGAAAAGGCACATGTAGCAATACATATAGCGATGAGGGTGGGGGTAGGTGGGGTGGGTGTTTGGGAGTTTAACGTCCTTTGCCACCACGAAAGGGTGATATCAAAGACGGGGCAACGAGAAAAAGGCCAGCACATATAATATAGCGATGAAACGTGATACAGGGCAACGCATACCACAGACTGGAGCACTAGTAAACAAGGGTGGGGTGGGTGTTTGGGGGTTTAACGTCTTTTTCCACCACATACGGGTGATATCAATGACGGGGCAACGACGAAAAAGCCAGCACAAATATTTGGCCCCAGCCGGGATACGGACTCACGACCCGAGCATTAGAAGTCCAACGCTCTGCCATTCGGCCAACCCGGCTCCCCGCACTACACTACACTACACTACACTACACTACACTACACTAGTTTAATTAGTAAGCTTTTAGCTCGTCGTGAACATTACACATACATACACGTGACCATGTTTCCGACAGCGTCTGCGGCGCTGCATACCTGACTCTACGTGACTTTCCCGTTCGTGCAGGATTGTGCGTGATCATACGAGATCCGCCAGGGGCGCAAGTTACATAAAAGTTACATATTATGTCTATAACAATGTTCTGGGCCCGTATGTAAAACTCGAGGTTAATCTAACCCACGGCTACGGGCGTAGCCCAGACTAGGACGAAAGAAACCTAAAAACAAAATTAAATATTAAAAAAATAGGAAGCGAAGAAAGAAAAACCAAAATCCTTCTATAACGACACAGGCGCCTTGCTGGAATGGACCCGCTTCCTGATTTAAAACAAAAAACAACAGAAAATTTAACCCTAGGGCTAGTTTAGTTCGAGGATAGACACTAACCTAGAGCTAAACTCCCTAACCCCGACTTTTACATGCGGGCCCTGGTTTGTAAGAATAGCCGAATTCATATCCAGCCATAATTCCGGTATAACCGATTCGTGTTGACTGCTCTTAAACTGACGAAAGCCGTTGTTGCCTCGGGCATCTCGCACCTCAGGAACAGCTTCTTACACCACTGTGCTTCGGGCCAAACCTTCCACATAATCACGGTAGCTGCGAGATTTCACGCCATACGCCGCGTGATAGCCGTTAATCCCAATCAGCAGGGCGTGATGTGGTTAATATTCGGCTTACGCGTGACTCGTGTGTAACGACCAGACGCCGGGAGGTAATTACGATATTTACGTAACGAACTGGTGGTAACGATTTGGTTAGTTCTTGTTTTATGCTCTCTCTCTCTCTCTCTCTCTCTCTCTCTCTCTCTCTCTCTCTCTCTCTCTCTTGTTTGTTTGTTTGTTTGTTTGTTTGTTTGGGGTCTCACTTTTTCGGTAGCCTAGTTAGTTTATCTTTGCATATTATGTTTTGTTTTTGTTTTGTTTGATCCTTATTCTAGAATGTAGTGAGGACTTCTTGTAAGATAGGCAGAGATGCCTACAAGAATTATCCTAATAAACGTTTCATCATCATCACCATCATCATCATCATCTCTCTCTCTCTCTCTCTCTCCCCAGCTGGGGTCAAATTATTTGTGCTGGCCTTTTTCTCGTTGCCCCGTCTTTGATATCACCCTTACTTGGTGGAAAAGGACGTTAAACTCCCAAACACCCACCCCCCACCCACCTCTATCTCTCTCTCTCTCTCTCTCTCTCTCTCTCTCTCTCTCTCTCTCTTTGAGTTAATGCACTTGTGAAGTGACACCCTAATGTAACATGAACGTTTTCGGTTTGTGGTTAACATGATGAATAAAGAATGACACCACACAATACACGTGTTATGCACTATGCGTCTGCTTTTATGCTGTGCATTTCTCCAGAACAATCGGCTGCGCACGTGCGTATCATACATCATTTATGGCGTGTTACTGACATTACAGCTGAAACGTCACTGAGTCGAACCGGCCGCGAGGCCATTTCAGAATGTTAATCAGCGATCGTAGGGCAGACTTCCCCAGCCAGCTGTGCTGCTTGTATAGCACTGTGAACTGAAACGGCCTATTCTGCGTATACAGTTCAACGTGAAGTTTCGTGTGTCGTATTTAATAAAATCAGGCCCCACAATAGGGGCAGCAGTGGTACTATGTTTTCGTAGTGGTAGTGGTGCTAAACATAATACACCACAGTAGAACAACAGTAACAGCAACAGCAAGAGGAGCAGCAACAGCAGTAGTAGTAGTGGTAGTGATGGGGTAGTAGTAGTAGTAGCAGAAACAGTAGTATACGGTAGTAGTAATAGTAGTATAGTCGGTGGATGGATGTTTAGGTAGTGGTAGGAAGAGTAGTAGTAGTGGTAGAAGCAGTAGTATATGGTGGTAGTAGTAGTAGTATAGTCGGTGGATGTATGCTTTGGTAGTGGTAGGACGAGTAGTAGTAGCAGCAGAATCAGTAGTATATGGTAGCAGCAGAGACATAAGATCCTATCTAGTGAGGCAACTGGTGCACAATCCCACAGGTACTTGGTAGGAACTGAGTTAACACAGTATGTACAACCACCCAGCCATTGTGCTCGTAATGAGACTTGATATAGTGACCACAGACCACCCACCATCATCATTATCTTTTCCCAGTCAAGTGGTCATCCGGCCACCGTCCTACCACTACCGTCACTAGACTCCGTCCTGCCTGTGGCCATGCGACCACACAGAGGAAATATTCCAACAATTTTCACATGATATAATCATTTAAAGTATCGAACGTATGGAGCTGTAGGGTAAATTACAGTAGAGAGGGAGGTTGGGGGGTGGGAGTAAGGGGTGGGATGGGGGCGGGCGGGGGGGGGGGGGTGTTCAGGGGTCGCGAATTCCTTCTGTGGCTAATTGATAAAGATCAAATGCTTGATCAAATGATCAAATGCACCATCTTGATAGCCTCGCAGTGAACGGAGTTGGGGGTGGTGGGGATGGTTGGGGTGGGGAGGAAAGAGGAGGGATGAGGGGGGGTATTTTTCCGTCCGTCCGTCCGTCCGTCTGTCTGTTTGTTTGCTTTGGGGGGGGGGGGGGTGTAATTCCGTTAATGCCCAGGAACTGGGCTGTCAGTTTTCGCTGTGATGGACTTTTACGTCCGTCCGTCCGTCTGTCTGTTTGTCTGTTTCAGCGGGAGGGTAATTTCGTTAATATCGTAATGGACACTCAGGAACTGGGCAGCCTTGGCTGTGATAGACTCTTCTTCCTCAACCCAGACATGACCTATGAGCTGTCGAGGCAACCGGTAAATCATTGACGAACGGCAGTCCGATGGTCGCATCCGTCTTCGTCCTACAGCAGATCTACGAGCGATCGCGGACGTCCTTCACTGAGCCTGCCCTTGACCGTGATGTGTCGGTCCCTTCCTCTCCTCCCCCCCCCCCCCCCCATCCCCTCACTCCGTTCCACACACACACACACACACACACACACACACACAGCCCCACGCGAGTGAAACAAAATGGACGGGCGTTTTTTCCGGTGCCATGCCGCCCCAGACCATACTGCAATCAATCAACGGGTCCCCACGCCATAGCCTCACCGCGTTTTTCCACATTCAAAACACCATAACACGGGGAAAAATACTTTGGATTCAGTTTCCAGTTGTAGGTTAGAACGATTGAAAGAGGCCGTTTGTCGTCGAAACTTTTGAAGCGGGGAAGCAACGGGAAAAGGGCGTCCAATTTGATGCCCCCCTCCCCCCCCCACCCCCCGGTGAGCCCCATCCTTCACATGTCTAGCAGATATTTCGGACACCCAGCATACAAGGAGTTGCAGTAGTCTACTCTTGACAGAACAAAAGCACAGACAAGAGTGACAGTTGCATCGGCGGTAAGGTAATGGCGTACTGAGGCAATGCGCCGCAGTTCTAGGGAGGCAACACTGACGACAAGAGTTTACAACCTGCTGGTTCATGGACAAAGTGTCGTCAAAAATCACTCCAAGATTTAGCAGAGGATGAAAAATCAACGTTAGTGTTGTCGATGGTAAGTATTTTGGGGACTGGCCTGTGACTGGACGTACGAGCGGACTTTATGATCAAAGCTTCCGTCTTGTCATCGTTTAGCTGTAACTTGTTGGCAGACATCCAACTCTTGACCTACTAGTACTACCGCGTATGACTCATCTACTGACACGACTGAATAGTCCGAGTACTGCAGGCCAACATCCACTGTGGCAATACGCAGTTCTGCTCCTGCTGGTCAGACGGTGAAAAATGGCCGGACAGAGCTTTTAGCGAGATGACGGCGCCGTTCAATAAAACGACAGCACACCTAAAACGACAGCACACCTCATTACCGGACAATCCGGGCACTCATCCCCGCCGGCTGACTTCCGCTCCCGTGATGGCTGACGGGAAGATGTCGAAGTGTAGCGCTAATTCAGGGGGCAAAGACAAACGCACTATCACCTGTGTTTTGATGGCTGTTGGCGATATGCTTAATGAGACGTGGCTGACGCTGAGGTATTATAGGTTTGGTTGAACTTTTGACCCGCAGAGGACAAGGATATGACAAATGGGGAAATGATGCTTAAAACTTTCTTTCTCTAAGTATCAGTAACCGAAGGGTAAAAATGTCCCCACAGTTCAGTGGAATTAATCCCCGTAAGTGCAGGGTTTCTCTGCCTCCATACTACGTCGTCCTCTTTCTCTGCCTCCAGGGGAGCAGGGATAGTCGAATGGTAGAGCATTGGACTTTCAATGATCGGGTTGTGATTTCGAATCCCGGCTGGGGTCAAATATTGTGCTGGCATCTTTCTCGTTGCCCTGTCTTTGATATCACCCTTAAGTGGTGGAAAAGGACGTTAAGCCCTCAAACACCCACCCCCCACCTATTCCCACCCACCCTCTGCCTCCATACCACGTCGTCCCCTTTCTCTGCCTCCATACCACGTCGTCCACGGTCTCTGCCTCTATACCACGCCGTCCGCTTTCTCTGTCTCCATACCACGCCGTCCGCTTTCTCTGCCTCCATACCACGTCGTCCGCTTTCTCTGCCTCCATACCACGCCGTCCGCTTTCTCTGCCTCCATACCACGTCGTCCGCTTTCTCTGCCTGCATACCACGTCGTCCCCTTTCTCTGCCTCCATACCACGTCGTCCCCTTTCTCTGCCTCCATACCACGTCGTCCACGGTCTCTGCCTCCATACCACGCCGTCCGCTTTCTCTGCCTCCATACCACGTCGTCCGCTTTCTCTGCCTCCATACCACGTCGTCCACTTTCTCTGCCTCCACACCACGTCGTCCACTTTCTCTGCCTCCTACCACGTCGTCCCCTTTCTCTGCCTCCATACCACGTCGTCCACTTTCTCTGCCTCCTACCACGTCGTCCACTTTCTCTGCCTCCTACCACGTCGTTCGCTTTTACTGCTGTGGGTCTAACCGAAAGCAGGAAGACTTACAGACGCACACAGGCGACATTTCCGCATCATTTGTGTCCAATAACTCACCGAACCGCGATGGCTGTTTATTGTAGGACTTCAGTCCACGAGAGTAAGACTGAGAAACGCCCCATCACGGCCACCCGATTATCCTTTATGAAAACCTCCCCACGGTCCCCGCTTTGGCCGGTTGTTTTTCTTCTGTTGTTTGCGC
>JACVVK020000129.1:872500-925000 GCA_018292915.2 Batillaria attramentaria | reverse complement strand
GTTGTCGTGGGCTAGTTGACCGTGTTTACGTCTCTGTTACTACAGGTACTAGGTGCCTGATATTATTATTATTATCTTTATTACTCTCTCTCTCTCTCTCTCTCTCTCTCTCTCTCTCTCTCTCTCTCTCTCTCCAGGGTATGCAAAACGTATGCTATTTTTGATGTGTGTGTGTGTGTGTGTGTGTGTGTGTGTGTGTGTGTGTGTGTGTGGTTTCTTATATTGCAATTTTTTTTACTCATGTGTATGTTTTCCACCTTTCATAGTCTTTTCTTTAGTCATTTTGTAGTGCCTTTTGTGAAGCAACGGCTGATTGAAAACTGACCAATGTATGGCCAAATCTTTTCCGTTGTAAAATAAAGTTCGTTCGTTCGTTCGTTTTCTCTCTCTCTCTCTCTCTCTCTCTCTCTCTCTCTCTCTCTCTCTCTCTCTCTCTCTCTCTCTCAACTGTCTGTCTCTTTATAAGCATGTCACTATCGCCTTGGAAGTGGAGCAACCTTGAACAAGATTGAAGACCGGTCTTTGTAACTATTTTTCCCTCTCTCTCTCTCTCTCTCTCTCTCTCTCTCTCTCTCTCTCTCTCTCTCTCTCTCTATCTATTTATCTATCACACACACACACACACACACACACACACACACACACACACACACACACACACACACACACACACATACACATACACCGCGTCAGTGGAAGCCGCATGTGACGATGACGAAGCGATTAAAAATAAAAAGCACACTCAAGCGGCCACTTGTAAATTCTGATTGAAATGCACCCTGCCATTCGTTTGCACCAGACCCCCACCCTGTACAAAACCTTGTCATGAACTTGACTTGACAAATTACGCCCCTCCCCCCCCCCCTTTCCCCCATACGCCCCCTCCCTTCCCCTGTCCCATTCAGCCACTGTATTTTCAGTCAGTATGAATGTGTTGTTACTCGTGGGTAACGCCTGTGACATAGTGTTGCACTTGAATTCAGTATCGAGTTACTGCTAACGAAGTGCAGTCGAGGTAACTGCGTCCACGTTGTCCACACTAACCCTCAACACTCAGACAAAAGAAAACAAATCTGCTGGTGTCGCTAACACTATGAGGGAGGACTGGACGAACTAGTACCGCAGCTTGAGTGGGTGCAAAGGCAAGAAAACTATATCCGTGTCAGTCACGCAGTCCTAAATAACCCCCAGCAATGAGACAAAAGAAAAAACATCTGCTGATATCACTAACGCTTTGAGATTGAATGGGCAATAACTACTGGCTTGGAAGCGAGAGAAGAAAACTGTATCCGTGTCACGCAGTCCTCAATAATCCCCAACAATGAGACAAAAGAAAAAAATCTGCTGATATCACTAACGCTATGAGGTTGAATGGGCAAAAACTGCTGGCTTAGGAACGAGAGAAGAAAACTGTATCCGTGTCACGCAGTCCTCAATAACTCCCAACAATGAGACAAAAGAAAAAACATCTGCTGATATCACTAACGCTTTGAGATTGAATGGGCAAAAACTACTGGCTTGGGAGCGAGAGAAGAAAACTGTATCCATGTCACGCAGTCCTCAATAACTCCCAACAATGAGACCAAAACAAAAAAAGGAAAATCTGCTGATATCACCAGCGCTTTGAGGTTGAATGGGCAAAACTACTGGCTTGGAGCGAGAGAAGAAAACTGTTCCGTGTCACGCAGTCCTCAATAACTCCCAACAATGAGACACTCTGATATCACTAACGCAGGTTGAATGGGCAAAAACTGAAAGAAGAAAACTGTTTCCGCGTATGCAGTCCTCAATCACACTCTGTATCGCTATCACTCTGAGCTGACTGGACACAAAAATAAGGAAGTAAAGTGTATCAATGCACGCACAGGCACTAAACGAGGTTGTCAAAGCGATTAAAACCTCGACGGGTCTGTCAGTTGATATGTCTTTACTGCACGGAACGACAGACAAAGTGGTTTGAGGCTGTATGGGGCAACGTCACGAGATGAGAGAATTAAGGGTCGTTTGGCGGCTTACTTTCTCTTTAGACCGTTCTCCTGTGTGTGTGATTTCCTGATAAGGTCGGCTTTCAAATCGCTCTTCGACACAAACTGTGATACGCTAATCCTTTTTGAATAGTGCAGCTTGGTTTCAGCAAACTGTGTACAGTGACGTTTCCTTTCAACGATAGTTTGCTTGTACCCCCCCCCCTCCCCCCCCCCCCACACACACACCCGCTCTCCTCGCACAACGTCAAATTCAAATTCGAATTCGAATTCAAAGTCTTTGATTTTTGTGTGACGTGATACCAGTGTGACGTTTTAAAGAAGGTGGGTGGGGTGGATGTCTAGGAGTTTTAACGTCCTTTTCCACCACGTAAGGGTGATATGAAAGGACGGGGGACGAGAAAAAGGGTAAGCTCAAATGATTATTTAGCCCCAGCCGGGATTCGAACTCCCGACCCAAGCATTGAAAGTCCAAGGCTCTACCAATCGTTATCCCGGCTCCCCTGTGAGGTTTGAAAGGAGAGTACAGTAAATGATAAGAGGAAAAACAAAAGTCAAGTATGTAAAAGTGACGGCACTTAAGGTCATCACATTAGTATCATGTATATGTATGTATATACGCATTTACACATTACTAATATCCCAATATGACAATAAGCCATAACAGTGGTTTCTTGTTTGTTTAGAGGGCATGATAGTGCACCGGCCTTGAAATGCGTAAATTGCACACACACACACACACACACACACACACACACACACACACACACACACACACACACACACACACACACACACACACTGATCCCTCGCTTCGTACACACTTTCACCGTATACTGCTCACGCACACGCACACATCAGCACTAATAATCACCACTCGAAACTGATTACCCGTTCGTGAACTCAATTCCTGCCAAGTAAGTTTGGGGTTGTGCACTAAAAAAATCATGATTAATTTATGTCTGCGTGGATTTAAATTTGGCTTAGTGGGAGTGTTGCACTATGATTATGCTCGCGTTTGCTGCAGTCGAGGAACCGTTAATCTTGCCTGATTTTTGCATTCAGGGCCAAAAGCAATGGTGAAAATCGCCCTTGTCAGTGATAAAAATAGCCGACTTTGAGTCTGAGCATTTCTCAGAAATTTGTGTAATGCCTTATCAGTCGCGCATTTTTCTTTCTCGGAAATCTTATGCAACTCTTGCAAGCACTAATTTTGAATGTTTTGTGAGAGTGCGTGCTTGTACACACGCTTGTAATTTCATTGGTTGTGAGGTTCAGTGCTAAAAGGTGGAGAAAAATATCAGTGTCACTGATTTCAAAATCAGAACAGTCTTGCGGTTGGCAAACCTTTTGCCCTGGGAGGAGTCATCTACTTTTGGGCTTTCTCCTAACTCAGACTGGTGAGCACTGAATATTTCTGTCACTGAGCAAATCCACGCGCAGACTGATGACTAATACCAAGTCAAAGTTTGCAGTTTTTAACCAACAATATAAAGTTTTACATCAAAGTATGTTAATGGCATACACCGTGTAACCTCGTTCTCTCCACTGACACATTTAGCACAATGGCACCTGCACTGGAAGACCCCTAATAAAGACTTAGTCATGCCTCACTGAAAAGCACACAGTACGTCTTAGTGAATGGAGCCTGCGACACAAAGTTGGTTTTCTTTTTCTCCCCCTCGGTAAACGTCTCGTAGATGGAACCATCAGCTCTCCTTTTTGGTGTGCCCACCCGCAGGGCAAAGTCATTCACGGAACCAACCAGCATGGAAGAAATTAGTTGATGACTGGTGCGCTTAGTCAGACCTCCCACCTACCGGCTGTCAGGTTTATGAAGAGAAAATAACTCCCTAACACAAACTGAGAAAGGTAAATACACTGTAAATGCGACAGATGAAGTGAAAATAATACCGGCCACGTTCCACACCCCCACCGACCTCAATGCCCTCCCAGCAACGGCTAGTCAGCGTGACCGTCGTATCACGGGGTATAATGAAAAGAACGCAAGTGTTTCCGGTGCAACTACTCTTCAAAAGTGGCACCGTCAGTACTACAGTGTTGGTTTAAACAGATTTATTTTGTTTCATTGGAGGAAACACAGAGAAACAGTTTGAGGGGGTGGGGTGAGTGGGTGTTTGGGGGTTTAACGTCCATTTCCACCACAGACGGGTGATATCAAAGACGGGGCAACGATGAAAAAGCCCGCACAAATATTTGGCCCCAGCCGGGATACGAACTCACGACCCAAGCATTAGAAGTCCAACGCTCTACCATTTGGCCACTCCGGCTCCCCGACTTCTAGAAGAACGTATACTAACATAAATACGCCGGCCAGAGTCACCACAATGGTCTTAGGTGTTATATTGTGACCGTAGTTACTGATTTTGGTGTACATATTAAGCACATTGGATGATCACTTCTCCGCACTCTGTTATATGCCTGACAAACTTCACTCACTCACTCACTCATGCCCGTTATGCCGTCTGGCATGTAGGGCAGCAACAAAGGATCGCCACTCCTGCCGGTTCTGAGCCAGCTTCCCAAGGTGTGATGGAGGGTCTTGAGCTCCCCTTCCACGGTTCGACGCCAGGTGTTCTTGGGTCGCCCTCGTTTTCGCTTTCCCTCTGGTGTCCATTGTAGGGCTGTGCGGGTGATGTTATCTAGCTCTCTTCGGATGACGTGTCCGATCCATCTCCATCGTCTTCGCGTGATGACATACTGCGACTTTAACGTAAGAGCAACCATCGTAGAAACTCTTCAATGAAGCGGAGGAACACCGGGAACACTCGCACCTATTTTGCTTACACCCCGTGCGCAACTCCGGCTCACCCCACACCTCTCCAGCGTGACCGCTGTATAGTGCTTTTCGGGGGACCACGCGAATTCCTGTAGGGATTAGCGCAATAATTATTATTCATTCGTATAAATTGATTCTCTCAGATGAAACAGTCTTTCTCCCGCCCTTACTGAAGCTTTTAGCTCTCAAATGCCGTCTTCCGCAGGTTGTATTATCAACATGTTGTCCCAGCTATGGTCTTCAGGAATATAGGGCAAACAAGAGTTGCCTTTGGAGGGCTTCAGAAAAAGGGGTGTGTACTGTGTAGTAACGTGCCATGTACGAAATGTGCCATGTGCCATGCTAGTAAAACCCCGCGGAGTAGGGTGGGAATATCTTGCGAAATGAGCAGACTGACGTGTAAGAAAACTCTGATGTAGGAGAAATGACATCACGGATCCGACGTGTACTTGTGTACTTGTGTACTTGTGTGTGTGTGTGTGTGTGTGTGTGTGACTGTGTGTGTGACTCTGTGTGTGTGTTGTGTGTGTGTGTGTGTGTGTGTGTGTGTGTGTGTGTGTGTGGTTGGGGGGATGTACGGATTCAGTGCGCGTATTTGTGTGTTGTTGATGATGTGTTGTTGTTTTTGTTGTTGTTGTTGTTGTTGTTGTTGTTAGATAGATTTTGTTTTTGTTTTTGTTTTGGGAGCTCGGGTCGTGAGTTCGAATCGCGGGCTGGGGCCAAATATTTGTGCTGACCTTTTTCTCGTTTCCCCGTCTTTGATTTCACCCCCTACGTGGTGGAAAAGGACGTTCAACTCCCAAATACCCACCACCCGAGTTTTTTTTTTTAGGGGGAGGGGGAGGAGAAGGGGGTGATGTTGATGGTGTTGATAATTGTGTTTTTCTTTGATGGTAATGATGGTGGTCCGGTTAATATGTCTAGCTTAAAATGATTTGAACAGTATGTCCCATTTTGGTACATTTGGTACTTATCGCGTTATAGCACCGGCGTGCGTGCTTTGTGTGAATCGCGAATTAAGTCGACTCATTTGCCAGACTTTTCCTCCAGCGCTGGTGACCGGGTTAGGTCATGAATGACGGCATAGTCAAGCCGGCTTTTCGTCCGCTGTTTTTGTCAACATTTTATTGGCTCGGCTTAGTGAAGATCTAGGCAGATACGCGTAGAGAAAGTGTCTGGTGTGTTTGCAAGCAAGGGAAACTAAGCCAAGGGACACAAAGAAGGGCGATTAAACGTTACGCTTTTGAATTCAACAACCTTTTGAGATCTAGCACAGTCGAACGTTTGACGTAGACTTTCTAACTGGTTTCTCTTTCGTTCGCTGTTGTTGTATTCCGTTGGCATGGCTGAATGAGATTTGATAGATTAAAAGGACGAAGGCTTACTCTTTTTTTTTCCTAAGCGTAGAGGTCAGCTTGGCCTGCTCACAATGAGAAAAGCGTGCTACCATTAAAGTTTCAGTATGCTTGACAGTCATACAACAGCGTTTGAGGTAAACTTTTAGTCGAATGCGCTTGACTCTTAAAAGACTATGCAAAATCGCAGCTTTACTTGAAAACTTCAGATCACTAAGAGCCACTTCAAGCCACTATTATGCAAACTGCAGCCATCTCGGTTCTAGCAGAAGGCCCACGCCTTGCGTAATAGTGGCTTGAAGTGGCTCATACTGGTTTGTTCTTTTTAACCGGTCTTATAGATAGATAGATAGATAGATAGATAGATAAGATAGATTAGATAAGATTAGATAGATAGATAGATAGATAGAGTGGGTGGGTGTTTGGGAGTTTAACGTCCTTTTTCACCACATAGGGTGATATCAAAGACGGGGCAACGATGAAAAAGCCAGCACAAAATATTTGGCCCCAGCCGGGATCGAACTCACCACCCGAGCATTAGAAGTCCAACGCTCTACCATTCGACCACCCCGGCTCCCCTAGATGGATAGATATGAAAGGTTGAATACGCATACATTCGAAACGGGCGCAAGTAGACTTTTGATATCATTACTAATACACCTGCAAAATTACAACCTTCTGCAGACCGCCATTGCTAAGGTATGAGTCGGTCGCGCCAACAAAAACGGAATGAAAACAAATCCACACCCTCGACTGGTTCGTTAGCAATTCAAGGCCAGACTTCTTTAAGTGACAGGAGGAAGTTTCATCCCAAATCTTTTTTTCGGAGTTATCCACGGAAGTTATGAAATGTCTGCATCTTTTTTTTTTAACCGTTGTCATAACACTGCTAGGCGTGGGTGTAGAAATGTCATATTTAGTAACATGAGCAATTCCAGATCACGAGACTTTCCCCTTTTTTCAGGAAAAGAATTTCTTCCCAGCTATTCCAGGAGGATTTTCCTGACAAGTACACCTTTCATCCGATGTTTTTGTTCTACCGGTGTAATCCATCTACCGCCACCTTACCTGTCACTGTAGACTTTATGAAATCTGGAGAATGCACAGGTGGCCGACAACGGAGACATATCAAAACCGCCTCAGCCTCAGTGTGGGTGTCATGGTGCAGCCCAATCAGACAGAGAAGATAGATGGTGGAAAGTGGTAAAGCTTTTGAGAAGAAGGTGCCGTAGGGCTGATGCCTGAAAGATGATGTCATAAGGGGGAATCTTGAGCCGCTCGGGCGTTCTTCTGGACACGCTTCAGATGCGATAGGAGCCAAGGTTGGTCGGTTTGTTAGTTGGTTGGTTGGGTTGGTTGGGTTGTTGGGATGTTGGGTTGGTTCGGATGGTTGGTTGGTTGGTTGGTTAGTTGGTTGGTTAGTTGGTTAGTGGGTTGGGGTGGGTTGGGTTGGATTGGGTTGGCTTGGGTTGGTTTGGGTAGGGATGGTTTGGGTTGGTTGGTTGGTTGCTTGCTTGCTTGCTTGCGGGTTTAACGTCGTTTTCCACCATATGAGGGTGAGACCAAAGGCCAGGCGATGGGGAAATTTGGGGACTCCCAAGGAAGGTCCAACGGCTATCCGAAGTCTTTGAAGTACTGATGTAATACTTTAATAAGAATAAGCTAAGCCGACTTGAAATAAACCCTTGATGTGTTGGCCGAGAGCTAATCCTGGTTACCCTCTCTTTACCAGGATGTCAGTGTAGGCCACGAACACGTATGGGGAGCCCAGGCTAGCCGAGATCTTGATTATCAATGCAAGCACCACAACTCATTCAAACAAGACTTACTTTGTATTGCAACTTTCCACGACTGATATCACATCTCTCTGATGTGCATTTATATGTTACTGTCAAAGTATTATAGCTTAGCACTAGAATAAGTAATACGGGGCAGGAGCACGTGATATATCACATCAGGAATCAGAAAGCGCGCAAAAAGTATCACGCGAAACAACTGGTGGAGTGGACGGGAGTTGGGGGGGGGGGGAGGCGTGTTGAGGGAAGGAGGAGACGAGGGGACGGGGCTGATAGTGAAATACTTCCCCATTTCAACATTTCGACACACACACACACACACACACACACAAAAAAACGTAATAATTATACGCACCCACTTCACTTATTTTCTTTCCCTCTAGAACCGGAGAAGCAATACAATTTCCCACGATATAAAGATAATCAATCATCTAGATCTAGATCTAGATAAACAAACTATGATGACTCCCCACAGAGATATACATACCGGTTGTGTATGTCTCTGCTCCCCACAATCCAGAACGAATATCGTGACGAGATTATTCATATTGATACGGATACGGATAAAACCAATTTAGTTAGACACCGCCTGTGTGCGACACAGACACTTATAAACAGTCATTTGATGAAAATCATTGTAAGGTGGTTAATTTGCGGATTGCACAGTTGGCTCCGGCGGTGTCATTGTGACCCTGTCAAAACAAAATTACGCTGCGCCTGCCGAAACGAATATCAAAACCATAGCATTAAGATTCAGTTGTGCAAACATGATTGTCTTATAGGCCTGTCATTTTGCAGACCGATAACCATATCTCTAGGGGCGGTGTAAATTTCAGTGTGACAAGAACAACCAAAAAAAAAAAACTAATAATAATAACAATCAGTTATAAAATGATCCACAATAAAAACTGTTCGCCACCACCGCGATATCCGTTTTCAATCTGCAGTTTGATGCATAAACGTAATTGCTGTTTACACAGCAGACAATCTCCATAAGATCCTTGCTGATTTCTGACATTATACTGAGCGAATCTTGGAGAGGCTGGGGTTTTATGCAAGCTAATAAAATAGTTGACGAAGTGCAGTTTGCCCGTGATTCACGCTCGTGCAAGTAGAAAGAAAAAAACAAAAAAGAGCCAGTGAACGTTCGGGACATACTTTTTTAGTGTATGAAATCTATATCTCCTCTGTTTGCCACTCCCCCCTCCCTTAACCTTCTCTCCCCCCCCCCCTTCTCCCCACCCCCTGGCTTTACCGTCTGCCTCCTGTCAAGAAAGTAGTCCACGTGATCGAGTGATATGACTCAGAAAAGATTCCCGCTTCGATTTGACGTGGGAGTTGGCGGCAAGTGTGGGGATATAGGGGGGGGGGATGCTGGGGGGAGGGGGTGGGGGGAATGCTGGGGGTGGGGGTGGGGGGAATGCTGGGGGGTGGGGGTGGGGGTGTTGGTAGGATTGATGGAGTCCAGTTTTAGTTTACCGACTATTTCAAGTATCATCGGACTATTTTTGGCTGAATGTTGTTGTTTTTTGCTCGTTATGACAGATGACCCCGTGATTTCTTGCCGACGGCTGTTTGGAAGCTGTGGATTAACGTTGCTACAGCTAGCACAGGCCTTAGTTCTTGGTTTCTATTGGTGCAGTTTCCCCCCCCCCCCCCCCAGATGAGCCAGTCTCGTTGCCCTGTCTTTGATATCACGCTTCCGTGGTGGAAAAAGCCGTTAAATTCTTAAATACCCACGCACCCACCCGTACATAAATAAGCCCACAAATCTGCCCCATTAGAGACAGAGTTAAGCACAAGTTTCTGTCTATTTGTCAACTATTAACGTGCCCCAGAACCAAGAATTTTCTCCATTTGTTCCCTAACTGTGGAAACGCTAACTTGACAGTGAAATTTCTGACAAAATACTGTGCCATATTCCACAGGGTGGGTGGGTGGGTGTTTGGGGGTTTAACGTCCTTTTCCACCACATACGGGTGATATCAAAGACGGGGCAACGATGAAAAAGCCAGTACAAATATTTGGTCCCAGCCGGGATACGAACTCACGACCCGAGCATTAGATGTCCAACGCTCTACCATTCGGCCACCCCGGCTCCCCCCATATTCGACAGATCAAACTGTTCCTGAAAATCGTCAGATCTAATGTGTGCGCATAACTTTGAGCAACCACTGACAAGACGTTGATATTGAACAGTAAAAGTAGATTACGTACAATTTAACTCAACGGCCCCCACCCCCCCCCCCCCACACACACACACACGCACACAACACACACACACACACCCTAAAAAAAACAAACAAATTCTTCTTTGAAGCCTAGTAATTGCTGGATCCCCGATTGTCCAGGTTGTCAGTCCACCTCAAGCTGTATAACCCATCCATGTCCCCGCGTGAGTGTAAATCACCGTCGCCCTCAGGGCTACTGCTCCATCATGTCCAGTCTAGCAGAAGGTAAGGCGACACCCTCCTCCCCCCCCCCACCTCCAGTTCGGTCGCCTCTGTATCAGTGTACATCAATGTTTCACACTCACAGCAAATCCCAAACAACTCGCACATGCCTCGCTGAATTAGTTTTGCCCTTCTAATACCAAATGACGGACGAGGGGAGAGATGTGACCCGGGGCATTATGCATTATGAGAGATGTGACCCGGGGCATTATGCATTATGAGAGATGTGACCCGGGGCATTATGCAGCTACAGCCTAATCCTCCATCACATATTTATATATGTATATCTAAATTTGTATACATGTTATGTGCGAATGTATGTGCCTTCCAGGTTTTGCAGGGGGGTGGGGGGTGGGGGGGATAGCCGAATGAATGGTAGAGCGTTGGACTCCCAATGCTCGGGTCATGAGTTCGAAAATCGAAATCCGGCTCAGTAGGGACAAAATATTTGTGCTGGTCTTTTTCTCGTTGCCCCGTCTTTGACATCACCTGCACGTGGTGGAAAAGGACGTTAAACTCATAAACACCCACCCACCCACCCTTCAGGTTTTGCAGGACACCAGCCTATTAACCCAGCTGGTATATATAGCGGTGGATCGTCACTGCTTTGGTCGTGAGTGAGTGAGTGAGTGAGTGAGTGAGTTAGTGAGTAGTTAGTTAGTTAGTTAGTTAGGGCTTTACCCCGCGCAAGCAACAAAGACTAATTCGCGGCTCAGCTAAATCTTTCTGCCTGGTCAATAAAAATAAAAGGCACGCGATAAAACAGGATGTGAATATAATTATATTAAAAATATGTGAAGCTTAAATGAGATTCCGTACAAGATTGATGTTTTTAGGACTATAAACAGTAGTTCAGTTCTTAGCTAAGAGCAAAACAAAATGATAATTATTAATAATTGAATGAATAAATAAATAAATAAACGGATAAATAAATGTAACTAATGAACGTCAACAGTTTGACATTCTGACAAAGGCAACACATTTCCGGAATATCAAAGGCATGAAGGGCGTGTTGTTGTTGTTGTTGTTGTTGTTGTTTTACGATTCTCTAAATAAATGAAAAACTCAAAAGTGTCTGCCTACAAAAGCATTTCGGTAGGTGTAGGCATTACATTTGCGGACAAAACTTTCTGATACCGATAGGTGCCGGCAAATCTGAAACTACCTGTCCCCTGATTTATTGGCTTGATTCTGTGTCCTGTCCATTATCACCGATTGTGCAGAAGCCATGGGACGCTCACGTTTTAAATATATATAGCCTATCTAATGCATTTTTAATGATAATAAGCAGAATTCTATCCGGCGCGTTATGTCAGAATATTTGAATTCAATTATAAGCAGTCAAGTTGCTGGTTTTGTTGGGACAGAATTTATCACTTCCTGCACGTCGCGGCTCAAAAATGCAGCGAAATGGATGGACGTAATGATGGTTATTGCGTTACGCCCGCATCACGTCTGGCCCAAATTTCAATTTCGTCTTTTTGCGTGCGAAGGCGAGCACTGGCGTCCAGAGTGTACGGTTTGAACTGGAGTATAGAGCCGAGTTATTCTCCACAAGCGGATTGTTTTACTCCAGCAGTGCCAAACACGTGGTTTGTTAGCAGTAATGGCGAAAATGTATCTGCATCGAGAATGGTCATGCTCTGTCACATAAAAAGTGTTTCATCGCAATACATACTGGCTATATTTTGTATACTCTGGCGATTCGTGAGGAGATGACTTTTTTTTTTTTAAAGGAGGGGGGGGGGGGGCATGGTTGACTGGTTTATTGTCCCTTTCGGCTCCACAGTGCAAAAATTGAACATTAAAATTTCTCAGATTTAATCGCGTGAAAGCGGCGGGGGTTTCTTTTACTCTGCTTGGAGGGTATTGTTGCGCCAGTCTTACAAAACGCATTTTTAATGCGTACTTGTCCAGATTTATGACAATGAGAGAGAGAGAGAGAGAGAGAGAGAGAGAGAGAGAGAGAGGCAGTCAAGGACAGCGTGATCTCTGCGGGCAAAATTTTGACACCACTAATATATTCCATTTTCATCTCGGAATCACCGTGCTTACTCCTCTTCTCGAGTTCAGTTCCGTTTCACTGCGCTCGGAAAGCCCATACGCGCTCGATCCATCCCATCTCTCATGCATCTCCCGAGTGTCGTGAATTACTCTAGAGGTGGCCAAGAAAAACCGCCACACGAACTAAAAAAAAACAAAAAAAACGGTTGTTGCTGCTGGTACCATTGTAAAAAGGATTAGTGCTACCATTTTTATGCTCACCGATCCAGCAGTGTAACAACAGTCGAAGAATTTTCATGTTCGACCTCTCGCCGGCGCAAAGTGTAAATAAAACTGTGTCGCATTAAGAGTTGTACTACTACTACTTGGGGAGCCGGGACAGCCGATTGGTAGAGCATTGGACTCTCAATGCTCGGGTCGTGAGCTCGAATCCCGGCTGGGGCTAAACATTTGTGCTGGCCTTTTTCTCGTTGTCCGTCTTTGACCACATTTACGTAGTATCAAAGGACGTTAACACCCACCTGCCCTCCTACTACTACTACTACTACTTTTTTACCATGCGTTTCATTGGATAAAACAATAAAACATCGGAATGTTTTGTGGTGTCGGGTCAGTTATCACGGTCACTCACACAACATAAAAAGCAAATGGATCTGCAGAGGACTAAACATACATTACAATTAAACATTACTCGACTCATCAAGATCGAGCATTTAGAGTGTACAGGCGCACTCACGACCGAAAACTGTTCCAACACCTACGTTGGCTTTTAACAAAGATGGAATCAGCCCGTTTAACGCACACTCACCTTCCTTCTTTTGCACCGATGGTCCGGTTCATCATACCATCGGGCGAATTCAACAGCCTGGTGTGTTTACATGACCGATTAAGATATCCGTCAGCACATGCTGTCAACATTATTAAAGCTTGCTATCAGATTAAAGCTCGTTTCGAGAAACTCCCAGACAGGTGTCCAGCTCTGTCTGAACTGTGCATGAATAGCCTTGTTGAACGACATGTAAGCTACTGCACCCAACGCACCCTCTGCATACGTCAGCCTCTGTCGGTGAGGGCGAGGGTGAGGGTGAGGGCGAGGTAAGCTGCCATCACCTCTGGTGCGAGGAACGAAGCACTTTCAAATTCAGCCGCCTGTTGATTGATGCCTGTTGTATGCTGTGTTTTGAAGGTTAGCCAACCCCCTGTAAAGAATTCACAAAGTTATGCGCAACCTACTCCATGAAAAACTTTTTTTTTTACTTCCATCGTTGAAAGTCAGGTTTGCTGCTACTAAAAATTCGCTGGCAGTATCAAACTAATGTGTAAAGTTGTCTAGGTAAAAGAGAGAAGGTGGGTGGGTGTTTGGGAGTTTAACGTCCTTTTCCACCACGTAAGGGTGATATCAAAGACGGGACAACGAGAAAAAGGCCAGCACAAATATTTGGCCCCAGCCGGGATTCGAACTCTGAAAGAGAGAGAGAGAGAGATATATATACTATGTTTTATTGGCAAATTCATTGTTCTGTTCTGACAAAGATTTCGTCAGTTTGTAAATTTGCCGTTGCTATCATGAGAACTATATAAAGAGGAAGACAAACGAGCGACAGGGACTGACAGACAGCTAGAATGGGTGGTTGGGATGGGGGTAAGGAACTAACACCCCTTATCCACCACGCATGGGTGATATCAAAGCCAGGGGCAACCAGAAAAAGTCCAGCATAAATATTTGGCCCCGGCCGGGATGGGAGAGAGAGAGAGGAGGGGGCGGCATATCAGTCTTATGTCAACTCACGATGACACGACGAAGTCATCGTTGTTAACATCATGGTGATAATGCACTGTCATGATGTGATAAAGCATGATGCAACTTATCAGTACTTAACGTCAATCACACATTGATACATCAGTCACACCACAGATAACGAACCAGCAAATGTCAGGACCAAATGCCGCAGTATATAACACAGAATGCTCTACTAGCCCAGGGAACACTTACAAAATCAAATCATCATGTACCAGCATCTTGCTTCGTTTGACTGGAATTTTCCATTGGCAAACTAGTCATTTTAGGCAATACTTCCATCATAATAGGCAATACATGTATATATGTAAGAATATCATAATTCAAGCTTTTCGTTCCCTGAACACCTAACATACATTACGGATGCATATGTTTACTGCTGTCAAAATCAAGTTCATTTTGCACTGAGAACATTTTTGAAAAAGGAATCCCCTCACTGACAACGACACATGAAAAAGCTCATCCTTTGAAAAAAAAAAAAGTTCACAATTTAGAGCGGCCACGGAGACGATGTCAAAACAGGTTATAGTGAAACTTTTAATTTGCTTCACCTCAAATCTGTCTAAAATACCTTCCTCCCAAAGCGGCCCCTAAAATTCTCTTCAACCACCGCGTAAACATAGTGCACCATCAGCCCAAACTAAACCACCAGTCACCTACCGTGAAGAAAGACTTGAACACATTGGCACGCCATCTTTAATGCAGGAAATATTCATGAAACCTGCCACACAGGCACCTGTCTGAAGAAACTGTGTGTAAATCAAATCTTGCGTGGATGTCGTCTGTTGTCCGATATGACTGACGCGTCCTTCGCGGCTGATCCGATTTACCCCTGTTAGCCTTTGGCGACGAGGTAAATCCGCGTCGGCTTCCACAGATTCGTCGGTCATAAGAAAAATCTAACGTACGACCGAAGCAGTGTTGTATAGTTACTAAAGCAGATATGTCTCCTCTTGTTCGCAACCTTACTGTGTTATGGACAATACGTCAATGTTGTGCTGTACAAAAAATTGGACATTATTAATGAAATTTGAATTTTGTTACGATTTTTTCGTTATGCAATAAATGAAACAAGACACTGTTTTTCGCGTTTCTTTTGGACGTCAGTATATTTGTGAGAACATTCTTTGGATGTATTACTTACCAGAGAACCAACGGACATTCAGTGTGTAGTCCACAGATATGCAGTGCGACATACGGACAGACATCCCATAAAAAGACAGACATAAACTAGCGGGGTCACTGTACACATACTCATTACCGCTCAAAATACGGTCAGTGTCTGATTAAACTGCCTCTGCCACAGCTGTGTGGCTAATAGCATGCTCTATGTTCCTCGTGGTTGGCGTTTGCCCGAAGATGACAGTATTCAAACGTCAACGATTGAAACATCTACCATGTCTCTGTCACCTTGACCTTTCGAAGGGGGATAACTCTAAGCAAATTTGTCAAATGACTGGGAAAGCATTGTAACCCACGCATAGAACGTTTGATCATTTCACGTTCCGTTCTTTTCACTTCACGACATAATGTCATGCTCAGCCACATTATCAATTAATCCGGATGTCTCCATGAACCCATGACCTTGACCTTTGAAATATGTTCATGGCTGTTGATCTGGTCACCGGGCTATCCGTCAACATGTTCAGGCTGATGGAATGTGCTGTTCCTGTGACAAACAATGCCAACATTCAATTATGTGACCTTCACGTGTAGTGACGTTTTCCGTGACCTTAACCTTAAGTAGAGATCGGTCAAAAACAGCATGACTGAAGAGGTCCACCCTGAAAACAAACAGATGAGAAAACAATCGTTATGAACATACACGATAGGTGTCAGTGAGAAGCCAACACCTGTACAACAATCTGGCATCGCATACACACACAACATAAACCAACAAGGCAAGCGACAACAAAAGGAACGAAGTTACGAAGTGACAGCGCCGTTGGGGAGTTCAGAACGCCTGCGCACTACTGCCAAAGTGAGATGAGAATTCATAAATTAGATTGTTGTACATTATGTTGTATACCGACTTTGCTTTGCTTCTCTGCAAACAACCTGAAAATATAACTACTGCCATTGCGATACCGTTAACATGCACTTGTTCCACCGCTGAGCATTATTATAAGCGATGCTTGTTCGTGCTCAGTAATTCTTTGTTTACTTGGCACAAATTGTATTGCAATAAACCTGTTTAAACCAACCTGAAAAAGGAACTGAAAGTTCTCACCATGAGTAAGACTCTTGGTGGCAATGTTTCAAAGTTACAGAGATAGAAAGATGCAGAAATCAAAAGTTCAACATCGTGGTGGCCCCGCCTTTGCCTTGCATCCATTAACAAACAACCTGAAAAAAGGAACTCAGTGAAAGTTCTCGCCGTGAGTAAGACTCTTGGTGGCAATGTTTCAAAGTTATAAAGTTGAAAAAGATGCAGAAATCAAAAGTTCATCAGTCTGTTCATGGTTGGTGTGGAAAGTCTTGATGGCTGCCGCTGCTAAAAGACTTCAGCCAAACAATTGCTTATCAAATCCAATGGTGAGAAAAAAATGTTAACTAAACCTGCAACAGTGAGTGCAAAAAAAAATCTTCAGGTTGTGATGGGGTGCGGAAGAATGAGACTGTGAAATCTTTCCCGTTGGACCAGCAAGCAGTATTTAAAGTGCAACATGGAAATTCATCTGCCTGTCATGTTGGCAGCTCACCCTCCAAGCAGCATAAGCATGACATATCAACGCTAACTTCAACACATAACAAGTGCTCAACCTTCTCCACAGTGCCACTGCCAGCAGATGAGTGAAGTTCCCACAGTGATAATGCAGTACAATTAGTGTGCTCGGAGGAAAAAGGAAGCCTGACGGTTTGGAAAAACTTGAAAACGCTGCGGTTGTCGTGCATCAAATGAAAAACACACATATCCCTAAATCTGAAAAAGAAATGTAGCTGACAGCTGCCTTTAGTGCATGTCGTACCAGTGCTGACGTATTTAGAACACTGTTTCTAATACCGGGAATAAAAACAAGGAACAAAGAGCATGACAGGGTACACTCGCCTAGCCAAGCAGCCAAAGTCACACGCCAGGAACAACTTGTCCTTAAGGGCCAAAAGCCATAGGACGTAAAGCAAGCTAATGATGATGATGATGACAGGGTCTGGTGCTCCATTCTGCTTGTCTGGAGAGAGAGGGAACATGGCGTAACTTGAGTAAGGCACCAAACCATTTTACAGTTATGCATAAAATTAACAAAGGCAGAAAACTCCAGTACATACGCCTTTAGTTCAGGTCAACATCAGTTAGGATGATCAGTAGAGTTAATTATGGGTGCATCGCGATTTTCATTATCAAGCGTGCTACAGAAATGGGTCAATAAGTCTATTATTCTCTACATCGTATTTTTACACAGAGTAAGGATACAGCCAGGTTCGCCTGTAGATCTTTGGAAACTGGTGTTGTATGAACCATCAGACCATCAACCAGCACTATCGTCCTGAGAACAAAACAAAATAATCCTCTCCTGTAGCAAGTGTGTGTTGCTGTTATAAACCAAGCAACTACAAAGCACAACAGCGTTCTTTGGAATAAAAGGAAAGTATTAAAATTAAGATAGATACACGTGTCTCCACAAATCAGCTACAAAGTGATGGTACTGGCGTAGACCAAAAGAATGAAGTGATCGCAATTCCCACGGTGTAGCGAGGGTTTGGATGAGTTTTCTTTGGCAGTTTACACACAAGGTAAAATATCATAAAAATGTAGCAAACCAGACTGTCTTCAGCACCAAGCAGCAGCTCTACAACATCTGCATCTGGAACATAAAAAAGTATTCAAATACTATTAAGCTTTGTGATGTGGAGGCATGTGAGAAGTTTCCCAACAACAAACAAACACAAAAAGCAATAAAACTCTACACTGAGGAATGAGGAAAACGGACATAAATTCAAATACATAAACGTAATTAAATGTGCAGAGGACACTTACCTCGACGAAATAGAATTCCTTTAAAAAAATTATACTCACCTAATACTTACCTCAGGATGTCACTCTGTCAACGACTCCCCCCCCCCCCACCCCTTGTCTCAACCCCTCTACACGTCGCCCCCTCCACCCCAACCCCTCCCAGGAACCAGAAAGATACTTAGGTACGACAGTGTAATATGCTCAGTCTCTGGACCCTTATGCACTTAAGAGTGAGACCTGCCCAAATTTGTGAGAAAAGTAAACCGACCCTGACCCCAGCCCCCATGTACATAAACCCTCAAAGTGGAGTCGCCCAGTGCTGCAGTTAGGAGATTTTTTAACCGGTGCGTATTTGCAATAACCCTTCACGGTGCTGTTTTATGTTATTTCATAATGCTCTACCGCATCTACCGGGAATTCCTATTTCGGCAGAGTGTTTTATCATCTTCAGTCATCGCAGATTTCAAGAAGACGGTTTTTCAGTCATGTCTGCTGTTTTTGTCAGAGATATCTGATAACATACGCATTTGCCACGAGCATAATATGATACTGTAAATACAGTGTACACATTTTATGGTTGCTACCTTACTCCTCAACAACAGTGTCGGTTACGCATGCATGTATAGTTCTACATAAAAAATATACAGTATCAAATCTCTATAAGTCTAATTTTCACGTAAGTACGGCACGTGAAGGTTGACACAAGGGCACATCTGTTGGCAGTTCTAAAGATACCAGTCGTAACTTCACAGTTACACACTGGCAAAAGTACGGAGAGTGTACACAAATACGGTTACAATTCTCAACACACACACAGTGGCTTCAACACGTTCAGGGCTAACAATAGTAAAATGGCCATGCAAGCATCTAAGAACTCACACATAAATCAACAGAAGTTAAACGAAAAGATACATGTAATGAAGTCATTGACCTTATTATATCACATTTTTCATGTTCCCCCTTTTCCGTCGTTGTCAGTCGGTCTTTTTCCCCCCTTCTTTCTGGGATTTTTTTTTTCTGGTTTTCTTTTTCTTTTTCTTTTTCTCTTTTTTTAATTTCTTCATTTCCTTTTCTTCTTCTTTTCTTTTTGTTTTTTCAGTTTCCCTGCGACTTTTTCTCCTTTTTTCTCTCCATTTTCACCTTTTTCTGTTTTTCCACTTTTTTCCTTTTTTTCTTTTTTTCTTTTTTCTTTCTTTCGTTTTCTTCTTTTTCTCCTTCGTCTTTTTCTTTGTCTTTTTGTTCTTTTCATCTTTTCGGGAACATGATAGTCACAACTGGCACATCCAACACACGAACAAATGAAATCCAACACAGCAAGTCAAAACATTAAATAGTCCAAGGTATGACAGAAAAGCAAACACAACAGCACGGTTAAGATTTTGTAAGATTATTATGTAGTTTGCTCCTTATAAAGATTGAGAAACAAAAAGCAAAACATAGAATAAGACCTACTTATAACTACACATACACATGTGTTGGCTGTTTGTCTAGTCTGTTGCTCCCCTTGACTTCAATAGGCCTTCGAAGGGGTGTTGTTTGAAAACAAAACGAAAACAAAACACAGATAAAGACCTACTTATGACTACACACACAAGTATTGGCGGTTAGTCTAGTGTGCTGCTCCCCTTGACTTCAAAAGGCCTTCGAGGAAGTGTTGTTTGAAAAAACCAAAAACAAAACAACAACAACAAAAAACGACCAAAAAATTCAATGTATCTTCAGTTTCACAACGGCAGTACACAGCAGATTGTGGAGGGAATTTTGGTGGTGCTGATTATTTACTTAAATAACGGTGACAAAGTCTGATCTTTTGTATGTGTATTAGGGCGGGACATATATAATTCCCCCCTTCACCCCCACCCCCCCCCCTTTCCCCCTCATTACCACCACCCGTCCACCCCGACCCAACAATCATTATCCTCAACTCACCACCCATAATCACGCCCCCACCCCCCAAAAAAAAAAAAAAAACCGACGACAACATCGACAAACAAACAATACAGTTCGTGTGCCACTCAACAGAATTCTCAGTGCAAAGCTAAAACAAACTATAATGCATTTCATATCTGCACCCGCTTTTTTTCGCTAACCCTTTTTGACCTATGACGTCATAACGCCCAACTCAGCTTCACAAAGGCCATCTGTGGACGTTGACGAAAAAGACAATAAAAGTGCGGTGAATTCTAGCAATACAATACAATACATACTTGCAAAAGAGAGAGGGGCGGAGGTCTCCGAATAATAGATTTATACAGATCTACTCGTAAAACACTACTCATCTTCAAATGGCAGCAAGTCAGGGTGGGTGGGTGGGTGGGTGGGTGTTTGGGGGTTTAACGTCCTTCTCCACCACACACGGGTGATATCAAAGACGGGGCAACGCCGGATGAAAAAGTCAGCACAAATATTTGGCCCCAGCCGGGATACGAACTCACGACCCGAGCATTAGAAGTCCAACGCTCTACCATTCGGCCACCCCGGTTCCCCGGCAGCAAGTCCGACAGATGTAACACTGAAAAGATTTGCACTGATACTTGACTGATGGATTTTCGTCAATAGGATATAGCCGGGAATAGTGCTGTAGTCACGAATATCATCTGTCTATATAACTATAGTAATAACTTCTCGCTGAGAAGTTTGAAGAAAGAAAAAAAGTCTGGTGGGTGGGTGTTTTGGGAGTTTTACGTCCTTTTCCACAACATAAGGGTGATATCACGGACGGGGCAACGAGAAAAAGGCCAGTACATATATTTGGACCCAGCCGGAAGTCGAACTGATGACCCGAGCATTGAGGGTCTAACGCTCTACCATTCAGCTATCCCCCCCCCCCTCCCCCCAAAAAAGTCCGTGTTCACAAACAATGGAAGTTTGAGAAGTAAGCCAGCTTCAAACGTACCTTATTTACATATTCTTGCATAATTTGCATATTCTGGCATAATTTTGAATCTGGTTGCATGATACTTATCTGGGCCAATACCCATTGAAAAGTGCTCGGAGTAAATGGTTTATTTGTTGGGTTCCTCTACGTTGTGTCTTGTATTTTGTTATGCACTTTGTTGCTAATTTTCAGCAATGTTTGTTGCAGTTTGCCCGAGCAAGCGCGTACCTTATGGTTCGCAATTCGATCTAAATGCAATCTATCGAAGATTTTGTTTTTAAAGAGCTTTTCAAAATTAATGCCCCCAGGAAAACGCAACACTCATGTTGCCCCGAAGATCTTTCTGTTCCATGTAAGTGTATTGCAATAATTATGTGTGTAGGTGTGTACACGTCATATGTGTGTGTGTGTGTGTGTGTGTGTGTGTGTGTGTGTGTGTGTGTCTGTGTGTCTGTCTGTCTGTCTGTCTGGGTCCCTCTCTGTGTCTGGTGTGTCTGGTGTGTGTGTGTGTGTGTGTGTGTGTGTGTGTGTGTGTGTGTGTGTGTGTGTGTGTCTGTCTGTCTGTCTGTCTGTCTGTGTCCCTCTCTGTGTCTGTGTGTCTGGTGTGTCTGTTGTGTGTGTGTGTGTGTGTGTGTGTGTGTGTGTGTCTGTCTGTCTGTCTGTCTGTCTGTCTGTCTGTCTGTGTCCCTCTCTGTGTCTGTGTGTCTGGTGTGTCTGGTGTGTGTGTGTGTGTGGGTGTGTGTGTGTGTGTGTGTGTGTCTGTGTGTGTGTGTGTGTGTGTGTGTCTGTCTGTCTGTCTGTCTGTGTCCCTCTCTGTGTCTGTGTGTCTGGTGTGTCTGGTGTGTGTGTGTGTGTGTGTGTGTGTGTGTGTGTGTGTGTGTGTGTGTGTGTGTGTGTGTGTGCTGCTCTGTCTCCACACAGACATCACTGAGCAGCCCATTTTTATCATGAAGTTTGACACACGCACAATGTAGGAAAGAAGAATTATGTAAAAGAGAAAAAAGGAATACCCTCAATTCTGCCCCGACGCATTGCGTTGCAGACTGCATACAGATACATCAAATCGAAATGACACATTCCCTCCATAACTGATCCATGTACAAGTGTAGCGTGAAATTGTTGAGATATAGTGTGAATTACACAGGTCTACAATGATCTATATTCATTCCATAATTTCTCTGCCCCGACACGATGCGTTGCAGAACTGACATGTATACAAGTACATATACTGTTACAGATCTTTTACGAATGACGATTACCGGTAAGCAGAGCTTCTTTTCCGGTGTAGAATGCCCAAGCCTAATACAGCGAGGAAACAAAATCACACAGAATGCTGATGTTCATAATTACAGGGGAACGTCTGTGGCAACTAGCTGCTGATCAATGCAGTTTGTTGTGTTGTTGTTGTTGTTGTTGTTATTGTTGTTGTTGTTGTTTTGCCACAATCATGCCACAGCTATTCTTACTCACGTGTGTCACAGCTATTCTAATGGACATGTGTCACAACTAATAATAAAATTCACGTCACAATAATATGATGCACATGTGTCATAACTAATATAATCCACATATGCCTTAAATAGTACGGGTGGGTGGGTGTTTTTTTAGTTCAACGTCCTTTTCCACCACGAAAGGGTGATATCAAAGACGGGGCAAGGAAAAAAAAAAAGGCCAGCACAAATAGTTGGCCCAAGCCGGGATTCGAACTCCTTACATAGTATGACCCACATGTGTCACAATACACAATGCCACAACTAACGTAACCCATATGTGTCACAACTAATATAATCCACATGTGTCACAATACACAATGCCACAACTAACGTAACCCATATGTGTCACAACTAATATAATCCACATGTGTCATGCCTAATTTAATCCATAGGTGTGAATAATCTAATAACATACGATGCTGGCATTCAGTTCATATCAAAATTAAGTCTTTCACTTGTATTTCAAGCCGAGAAGACGAGAGCGAATAAGCGACAGTGCTATATCTCCTCTTCCTCTTCTTTTGTGTTGGACGATCGTGCTGCATATCCTCAGCCAAAGTGATGTCACAAAACAGGCCGTCCGGTTGAAGTATTCCAGTGACACCCCACCACCCCCCACCCCCCACCCCCAAACCCACCACCAGCCTGAGATTTTTGCAGCAGGGGAGCACTCCACTTCTCACAGACGGAAAATTCAAAAGCTTAAAATAAAAGAACAGCTAGGAGTCGACAGTTGGCCTGAAACGTGCCATCTTCTTCTCAGTCTGCACACTATGGTGGGGTACCGAGAGAGACCTAGGGGTGCCCAACAACTGGTGTCTCTTGCTGTATGGATGTAATGCCTGTCTCTACCTCCACCCCCGTCCCCTTCAAGATATCAACTAATACTGTACCCTCAAACTTACCGTAAGTTAAGAACAGGCCGGACGTTGTGAGCACTTTGCCACTTACCTTCATAGGGCTGGGATCTGAGCATTCAAAATTGTGACAGCACCATGGTATTTGTCAGAGCTAGCCATAGAATATGCTGTATATCAAGACAGGCATCGAAGAACCACAGTTTACGACCTGTCCTCCATGCCTCGGGCAGCAAACACTTCATTGACAACCAAACAGCACCCCCTGCCCATACTGACCAATCACCAGAAAGAAATATGTCTGAAAGTGTACTCATCGTCTTCCTGTGAAATCCATCCATGTCTTCACTGTGGTAGGCAGAGCTGGGCTGTGTATGTAACCAGGCAGTTGTTGGTAGAAATTATCCAGCTAGACAGTCTCCATTTGTGCACAACAGCTGCCCTCCACTGCAAAGTCAAACATTTAAAATGTAAATCAGTGAATGATTATTAGAGCCATTTCAGTTAACAGGTACGTAGTAATTTGGGTTTGGTTTTGGTTTGGTTTTGGATTGTTCTTGTTGTTGGTGGTGGTGGTGGTAGTGGTGGTGGTGGTGTTTTGCTTTGGTTTTTGTTGTTGTCGTTTTTGTTGTTGTTGTTGTTGTTTTTTGGGGGGAGGGGGGAGGGGTGCCTGTGTTTTGTTGTCGTTTGGTTTTGTTGCTGTTTTTTTTTTTTAACAGGTCTGTGATCTACGAGATCTCTAAAAAAAAATACAAAAAGACAGAACAACAACACACAAAAACAACAACAAATACGATAATAGGAAGCAAAGGACACAAGAAAACGAAGAAAAGCAGAGGCAGAAGAAGTTCAGAAGAAATACAGCAACAGCAGCAGTAACAACAAAAACAATAAGAAAGGTAACAACATTTGTTTCCGGGGGGGGGGGGGGGGGGAGCAGGGAGTGGAAGAAAGTGGATCAGGAGACTATTCGATCACCCCAAAAAGGACAAACAACAGCAACAGCTGGGAAATCAAGACACAAAAAACACAGCAAGTCCGAGAAGCGGAGGAAGGGTGGTCTGGCGAAACTCCTACTTCAGTACCGCTCTGCATGGTTTGTCGCCCGTCATAATTACTCGACAACAAATTCAGAAATCAAATTACGATTAAAAAATTGTACATACCTCGTTGATGAGCCAAAGTTGAAGTTTCTGCCATTCACATACTCCGTACATCACGCTGGTTGCGAACATCTAATCCAGCGGCCGGTCCGGTTCACTCACACTGTGCAAAGATTCTGTATGATCGATGGGTATATCAAGCTAAAGTGTCAGTTTTAATTACCGTGTAAAAATTACAGACAACTGTGGTCGGTCTAGCTGATATTCTTGCCATGAATTTTGCTTGCGCGGCTTTTGAGCCCTAAACACTACTCACTCACTCACTCTTGCAGAATTAGTTCACGGACCCGCCGGGTCCGCTCACTTGGATAGTTCGAGACAAAATGGCTGACAACTGTTGACCTTGCACGTGCCACATGCAGACTTGTGTCAAGCCCATCGAGGGCAGCAGTACACGGCGCGTCAACAAACACGCCTCGTACATACTTACAGTGAGCTCTTCAGTCACCTGGGAAAGGGTCTAACTACCATGTATCTGATAGGCGTTTACACCTTTTTTTTCACATGACGGTTGACTTCTTTACAACGTTTAAAGTCAAAAGGAAGTAAGCAACAGATAGACAGCTAATTCAAAACAAAACAAAATCATGAGAGGGGCAGAATTTGTTCATTTCAGAGTGCCGATTGTCTGGTTGATGAACAGGGGTGGGTGGGTGGGTGTTTAGGGGTTTAACGTCCTTTTCCACCACATACGGGTGATATCAAAGACTGGGCAACGATGAAAAAGCCAGCAAGGTAAACAACAACAACAAAAAGAAGATATCTACAACAGCAACCAGCTTCAACCTGAAACACGCCAATGACCAAATGGTTTACTTTAGAAACAAGCCTTTCAAAAAGGTCATAGATTGACAAGTTTTGTCCAACACATGAATAAACAGCTGACTGTTGGGTCATAGATTTATTTAATTTATTGGCAGATGAGTTGCCTGACATCGCACCACCACTGACGTAATATTCACAATGTTACGTGTTATCTCTCAAAAGTGTTCGGCTTTTTGTGTGTTTGTTTTAAGCGAAAAAGCTGGTCGATGCTGGTGGTCAACTTCGAAAGCGATAACGTCAGGGACATTTAAAAAAAAAATAAAAAAAAACTACTCAAAATCTGTTAATGAAGCCACTCGAAACAGATCATCTGCTTGATTTAAATACAATGAACAGGACGCATAATTATAGACCAATCAAACCACAGTAATTATTGCACGGCTGCGTACCGCAACGTTCAAACGCTTTTGAAAATAAAATAAATAAAAAACTGACGTGTTTCACGGCAAAGCTCAACGACCTGCGCTGATAATGATTCTCTCCCTCACGCCATGTCGCTGCATGTCGCTGCCTAGTTGCACACAATGACTCACAGGGGTCTGACAGATAAACAGCGATGTTTTTATCATTCCGCGTTGTCTTTTGAGTACCCCGGGTTGTGGGTCCGTGTGACGATTGCTAAGACTTTCTTCGTGGGGGTGTGCGGCAAGGGTCCTGGTTTGTCCTGTATCGCTTGCGCGCTTATCGTCACAAAGAGATCAGCGCTGATAATGAGGATAGGGCGCCGGCGTTTTTTTGAGGACTGCTGTCTGAATGGGTCATTCACGATGGCTTAGCTGTTGATGCATGTGAATTTAAAAACAAAAAATCAAAAAACCAGACAAACAAACAAAACGGCTTTTGGAGTAAACATCGTATTTAGATTTTAGATATTTAGGGACAGTGTGACAGTTCCATTGCACTTCGGAACTGTTTCGAGCAGTTCCATTGCACCAAGGAACGGGGAGCCGGGGTGGCCGAATGATAGAGCGTTGGACTTCTAATGCTCGGGTCGTGAGTTCGTATCCCGGTTGGGGCCAAATATTTGTGCTGGCTTTTTCATCGTTGCCCCATCTTTGACATCACCCGTATGTGGTGGAAAAGCACGTTAAACCCCCAAACACCCCCCCCCCCCCACACCAAGGAATAGGACCATCACAGTCAAGGATACATCAGATCAGGGGCTCCCCAGTCTGACTGGACTGAATTGTGTCCAGCTGGACCGCTCGCCTGTTCCCTTAGGATAGTTCCCTTCCTCCCATAGCCTGCCCGTTAGAGCCGTCTTCGATCACTCTCGTGCTTGTAATTACCTGTACATGACGTCTATTTCGAGCAGATCATGCGGCACTGCGGTTAGTTAGTTAGTTAGTTAGTTAGTTAGGGCTTAACGCCGCGCAAGCAACAAAGACTTTTTGTCGGCTTATCAAGGACCTTCTTCGCCAGACTAAAATGATAAGGAAGACAATAAAACAAGGTATAAATATACATTTAAAAAAATCAATCCGGTTTAAATAATAAACACTTTTCACTTCTTTGTACATCGTGCACAATATTATACAGGTCGAGGATAGTCCGTATTAGCGGCACTGCGGTGTAACTTACACATTATACCGTTTGTAATACCATTATCCGTACGCCAAAACTCATTTATCTGTGCGGGAATAGAATTTTCATGTTTTATGAGGTTTGCATGCACTGTTTAACAGCGTTGTTTGTTTGTTTGTTTGTTGTTTGTGTTTTTTTTTTTTGTTTTTTTTTTTTGGGGGGGGGGCTTCATTGCTTGGGTTGTAAGCAGACCACGAGGAAAGGGTGCGTGGGTTTTTGGGGAGGGGGGGGGGTAACGTCCTTTTCCACCACATACGGGTGATATCAAAGACGGGGCAACGATGAAAAAACCAGCACAAATATTTGGCCCCTTGCCGGTTAACGGGCCAGAATCTACCCCTGGCCCCGATTCTACCCGGGTAGAAACTGGACTAGGCCAGTTTAAACCCGGGTAGTTTCTGGCCTAGGCCAGTTTCTACCCGGGGTAGATTTGGGCCTAGGCCAGTTCCTGCGGGGTAGATTCTGGACGGAGTAGATTCTGGCCTGGTACACCGGGATACGAACTCATGACCCGAGCATTGAGAGTCCAACGCTCTACCATTCGGCCACCCCGGCTCGCCACCACGAGGAAATCATAACATTCAGAGCCGCAATGCTTGAAGGAAACAAAACAAAACGTCATATTGGCGGTGCTTCAAAAATTCATTAAAAGCTATTTTATGCGACGTGTGTCGCTGAACCCACCAGTTTTGCAGCTGTCGACGTACTTGTGGTGACAGTCCTTAATCTACGGCAGAGGAGTATCGCGGATGATGAGTCATGCCGGGTACATCAGTTGATAACAATGACATCACTATCACCTACAGGCCGGCGGTAAGTGGTTTCAAGTGACCTGAAGGTGTCATCCCGGGGCACGGGTATTCGCCGCGTACACTGAGATAGAGATAAACCAGTTTGATAGTTTAGAGGAACCATTCCCGTAAGCATGTTATAACTTTGAGAAACAAACTTAAAAGAAGGAGGGGAGTGGATGTGCACGATGCGGTCGTTCAAGACAGGGGATACAGACAACGTTTTAGTTTGTTTTGTTTTATTCTGTCTAATGTAAGCAAGAGAACCTTCACTAGTTGTTTTCCTCTCGTGAAGCCAGGCAAGTGTGCCCTGTCACTCAAAAGTCTACCTAACCTGCTGTCTTCGCTGCAGAGAATGTTAAACGTTAAGCGCTGGGCTAAACATTGTAGAATATACACGATGTGAACAAAAACTACCTTGTTAGCTGCCTTCTTTTCGTGTGTGTGTCTGTGTGTGTGAGAGAGAGAGATAGAGAGAGAGCATAAGGTCAAAGGGGTGACGACAGATGGATTTTTCATCACCCAGCATCACTCAAGTTAAAAGTGCATTATTTATTTTGGTTCTTGGGAGTGGATGGGGGTGCTGATGATTTGGTTGTTTAGCTTTTTTATCCTTGGTGTTTTCCTCTTGGGTTCATGTTGTTGTTGTTGTTGCTACTGCTCTTATTGTTGTTTCTGTTTTTCTTCTCCTTCTTCTCCTTTTTCTTCTTCTTCTTCTTCTTCTGTGTCCTCTTCTTCTTGTTCGTTTTCTTCTTCAGTTGATTGGGCGAGGGGGGGGGGGGGCGTTCTTTTGCCAATGACAAGCTGTACTGTGTAGCAACAACAACCTGAGAGCGTTCTCATCTGCTCTCTGGAAAAAAAAAATGAAACGCATCGAATCCACACTCACAACTTGTTTTTGTCGCCTAGCGTTCATTCAAACCAACATAGCCACCGCGGATCTGTGGCACACTCGTAACTCTCTCAGGCTGATACAGTCATTACCTGCCTTTGCTCTGATTGCCGAACTTGTTTTTGTCGCGTAGCGTTCATTCAAAACAACATAGCCACCGCGGCTCTCTGGCATACTCGTAACTCTCTCAGCATGATACAGTCATTACCTGGCTTTGCTCTGATTGCCGCGTAGCTCCTAACTCCTATCCCACGAAACCCCTGAGCATAAGCTTGGCTTTTTTTTCTCTACAACTGTTGTCCTTCTGGTTTTTTTGTTTTGTGGGGGTAGTGTTGTTTTTCCTGTCCATGTTTCTTCTTCCTCCTTCTCTTCTTAATCTCAGTTTTTCCTTCTTCCTCTTCTCCTTTTTCTTTTTCCTCTGTCTTCCTCTTTTTCTTTTTCTGCTTCTTCTGTCTTCTTCGTCTTCTTCTTCTGTCGTGTCTTCTGCTTCTTCTTATTTTCTTTCTTCGTCGTCGTCGTATTTCTCTGTTTGTTTCTCGTTTTCTTCTTCTTCTTCTTTTTCTTCTTCCTCTTCTTCTTCTGCTGCTGCTGCGGGGGAGCCGGAGTGGCCGAATAGTAGAGCGTTGGACTGCTAATGCTCGGGTCGTGAGTTCGTATCCCGGCTGGGGCCAAATATTTGTGCTGGCTTTTTCGTCGTTGCCCCGTCTTTAATATCACCCGTATGTGATGGAAAAGGACGTTAAACCCCCAAACACCCACCCACCCCTCTTCTGCTGCTGCTGCTTCTTCAACTGCTGCTTCTGCTTCTTCTTCTCCTTCTTTTTTTTTTCTTCTTCTTCTAATACCGTGTGAGTTTTCATAGGTAAAGCATTCATAGGCCACCACAAACACAAATGCTGTCTAGCAAACTCAGGAGAAAAAGTGCGGACGGCTATGATGCATAAAACATGGTTAAATGTTTAGTTTTATGGTGTTCTTGGCATCACTGACGCAAAGTATGCCTATTTCTGTCCACTCCCAGGCACACGGGTTATGAGTGAATGTGAGATCCATTTCTGATACCGCAGGATGTCTGTGATAACCTTGATGACATGTACCGATGCCGCTCAAACGACAGTTTTCATTTGCCCGTGACTGACGTCAAAGTGCGGAATAAAGTTAGCGAATCTTTGCAGCCATCACCGTAGGTTTTGCCAAGCTTCAGAGCATACACAGAGTCTTTCTCATGCAGCAAAAAGTTCTTGTCTTTCCTGTTAATTTAATATCTTTCAATTTTATCGTAGGACCACTTGTTTGTCCTTTGTTTGTTCATTGATAGCTGCTGCTGGTGAACTTTGCAGCCAAGGTGAGTGATTTTTGGATAGGTGCAGACTTCCATGAACCTTTTTCATGAATCATGTAGCCAAACCATGAAATTTTTGGATTTGTTCTTTATCGGTATGGTATGGTATGGTATGGTATGGTATGCTTCTCCTCGGCGCGCATATCCGTGTATGTATCCACGTATGGGTGATATCAAAGACTGGGCAACGAGAAAAATGCCAGCATAAACTGAATCCAATGACACACCCGTTCCACACACATGTCTGTGTGCATGTGCTCTTTCTGCATTTATGTGTCGTGCGGTTATGTTCTATTTATAAAATACTTGAGAGAGAGAGAGGGCGAGCTTGAGCCATCGGCATTGAGCCTCACACTGGGTCGTTCCGCCTCTGTGCAATGTCGGTAGAGATGAAAGCATCTGTTGGCAAGGACTGAAGGAATGGTTGCAGAAACGCTCACGCAGCCTGCTTCTTCCGTCTCACCTGGGTCTACGATGATTTACTTCATGCTCGCAGTCGGTTCAGAATAACGCGTCTCTGCCTGGTAAGGCGAGTGATGTCGATGAGAAATACAGATGTAGAAAGCTGAATCCATTGACACGCATTCCCAGCATCGTAGTTTTTGAAGATATTTGTTTGTTTATTTCTGTGTGTTTGTTTTTGTTTTGGGGTTGTTGTTTTGTTTTTTGTTTTTAATTCTTAGCATGAACAAGCAAAGCTGACAGCAATGCTCAGGATGGAACAAATACAGCGTGATAGTACTGCAATGGCAATGGGTTGGTTGGTTGGTTGGTTAGTCCAGTTAGCTAGTTGGTTGTTGGAGTGAAGCCAGTGAGAAACACAGACGGACGTAGAAGCCTCTCACATTGCCAGTATGAAATATGGAGGGTGTTTGGCTGGTTGGTTGGTTGGTTGGTTCGCTGGTTGGTTGGCTAGTTGTTCGAGTGAAGTCAGTGAGAAAAACAGACAGGCGCAGGAGCCACTCATTTCACATTCACATTCCCAGTTTGTTTGTTTGTTTGTTTGTTTGTTTGTTATGCAGGGTTTACTTTCACCGACTGAATCATTCCAATGCGTTGACTTACATGTAATAAGAATCATCGTGTGGAAACTCTAAACAAGTACAATTTACTATAAAGCAAACGGAGTTGTTTCCCGTCAAGACAATGACTGATTCATCGTCAAAGACGCAAAACCTTTCCAATGTATAAACTGACATGTGCGTGTCACGATATCAGTGCGTGCTTGCCGCGGTGCGTGCGTGCGTGCGTGCGTGTGTGTGTGTGTGTGTGTGTGTGTGTGTGTGTGTGTGTGTGTTGCGTACGTGCCTGCGTGCGTGTGTGTCCTTCCGATTTCCCAGCACTTTCCCTATTACCACTCCGTCACCTTCACTCCGGTCAACAGGAAGTAACTGTTATCAAAGACGTCGATAGTGATCTCCCCTTGTCACCACGTCACCATCACTCGGCCATCACTTGTTACAGCTGACTTCTCCCCCCCTCTTACCCCCCTGGCCATTGTCAAAGGCTCGGATTTTCTGACCCGTCGGAGCCCATCAAGAGACGCACAAGCTGTGTGGCCACGTTTATACTTCACGGGGGATTAAGCAGCTTTGCCTAATAGCGTCACTAACCCTGTGATCTCCCGCCAGCTTCAGGCGGTTAAACCACGACCCTTGCCGAGGTCGGCGTCTTTAACAAGCCGCCAGAAACCCTTTAGGTTCGACATGGACCCGTTCCGTTCTGTTAAGCGTAAGTTTTCTTCTTGAGTGGTTTTGGTGCCTTAAAGTGCGATAATGTTCATTCTTTAATGGCGAGGGCTACGGTCACATAATGTCTGGTTCATTTCATTTTGTTCAAGCGGTGGTAACCGAAAGTTATCCCCATGGTATTTCATTGCGGCGCTGGCCGCCAGGGGGGTGGCATTGTACAGGGGTTAAGGACGACTCTGCCGGATGGCCGGGGCCCCTCGAAAGAATAAGAGCTTGTCGTTAACCACTTGAAACCGCCATGCTGCCGGTGTCCTGGTGCAAAATAGAGACCCTGAAGTGGGCGGTCAGTGATCTAGTGGTTAAACGACTTCAGCAAGAGTTCAGGTTCGAGTTCCACTCATGCTGCCAGTGTCCTGGTGCAAAATAGAGACACTGAAGTGGGCGGTCGGTGGTCTAGTGGTTAAACGACTTCGTCACCACTGCGAGAGTTCAGGTTCGAGCGCCACTTGGGGCGAAGAATATTTCCTTCTCGTACGTGGCATTGTTCATTCGGGCCGATCGTCTGGGGTTCTCTCCGGGTACTCCGGCTTCCTCCCCATCTGCTTTGGAAATGCAGTTCTAAATTCCGAAACTTAAATAGCTGAGCTGACCCTTCGCACGTGATTGTAATGTGTTCGTGTCCAGTGTGTGGGAGAATGCGTGTGATTCACGTGAGCGTGCGTGTTGGGTTCAGTCCGCGGCGCTTTGAGCCGATTCATGAAACTCAGTTATTATTATCACTTATTAGTGTGAGGTGCAGTTATCCGGATATCGCCGGAAACCACTCACAAAAACGGCAAAAAGAAATGAGTGACGGCTGTCATGCGTTCCAACAAAAACGTCGTTCCGCCAGTCAAAGTCTGAACTGGAACTAGATCCGTACGAGATAAAACAGCGAGGAGGAAACTATCCACGCAGATCAAATTATAGAGAGAATTTATACAAAAAGAAGCGCAAAAGAAAATAAACATTCGGCAGCTCCAACACAAACAAAACCTAACACTTTTTTATGTTGTTTCCATAGTAATGGAAACAACATAATAGGACGGGCTAAAATTTCCACGTTCATAGGCAAGCATCTGTGGTACAAACGCACGTCACTGCCGATCTCCCGCAGAGACGATTATGCAAGTGTAACTCTGACAATGACGTAAGAAAACTTGCGTCATCGATGCTGACGCGTATGGTGTTCCGAACGCAGTTCTCCTCCTCAGTGAGTGCCGTCTGTGCGGATGTGTGTGCGTGTGTGTGTGCGTGTGTGCGTGTGTGCGTGTGTGAATTGTGTCCGGGCCCGTTTCTTCGAAGATACTTAACCGAATGGCTTCAAATTTGGGGTATCCAAATTTATCAAAATGTTACATTAGACGATTCAAGCGTGTGATGATTGCTTAAGTGATTTGGGAGTTATCGCCCTTTTGAGACAAGTTGGTTGTCTTTCGTGTACAGGCGTAATATTTATTTAAATCACTCAATTGTTTGGCAGTAGATAGCTTGAATACGGACTCTGAATTGACTCACTACTAGAAAATGGTCGCTCTTATAGTTTTCATGTAAACCGAGCCTGAGTTGACATTGCATGTGAACCCAGTTCAGATGCCTATTTCTCCGAAAATACTAAACCGATCGATTTCAAATTTGGGGTTTCTAAATGAATCAAGATTGTTGAATAGAAGGCCCGATCCAGGTACGATTGCACACATGATTTGCGAGTTATCGCCCTTTTCAAAAAAAGTGGCTTTCTGGCGTTTAAAGGCGTAATATTTACCTAAACCACTCCATTTTTGGGACATAGATAGCATGAATACGGACTCTCAACTGAGTGAATTTTGGAGGTTGTCGCATTTATACTTTTGGCGTAAACCGTACCTGATGAAAGTGCTGGTGAACACACTTTAGATCTCAAAATCGCTCCTACTATACATAGATAATGAGCCTGGGGTGCCATAAAAAATATACAAAAAAAATTAGAAAAATTCACTGCAGCCGTTGTCGTCAGTTGACTCGAAAATTTGTACTCGAAGCACATTTCCTTTACACAAGCCACACGCCTCACAAACATCGCAGAAAAGGCACACGCGCACTGACGCAAAACTGTATCAGCGTCAGTTTGCCGACGTCATGTTTGATTGACGTGGGGGTGTGTCGTCACTTTTCGGAAGTTCTCTATTTGTAGACGGGGAAAGCGGGAGTTTCATTGATGTAGTGAGCTTTGTTTTTCCCACTGACTCTCACTCAATAGCATAGTAGAGTGAGAGAACACCACATAGGTCTCAATGGAGCACATGCACAAACGCGGCTCGCGCAAGTCTGCGTGCGTGCGTGCGTGCGTGCGTGCGTGCGTGCGTGCGCGCGCGCGTATGTCTGTGTGTGTCTGTGTGCGCGCGCGCGCAGCAGACATAACACATAGTGAAAAAACGTTCGCCGCGCAGACTTGTCTGTTAAACACATTGAGCCGGTATAAATTCGATCTTTACACTGCGCAGCAGCAACACTTCAATTTTCATGGGGCTGCTTTCATTGCAAGAATTGTATCCGAGTCAAAGTTATTACGTCAAATGTATTATGCGTCATCCCAATGAGGAAAACGTCATAGATTTCAAAGAAAACAACTTGACGTCTCTCCTCCAAAACCAAGATTGGTCTGACAAGCCCGGTCAGTTGTTTCCATTGAGAGAGAGAGAGAGAGAGAGAGAGAGAGAGAGAGAGAGAGAGAGAGAGAGAGTGTGTGTGTGTGTGTGTGTGTGTGTGTGTGTGTGTGTGTGTGTGTCCTCCCGTATACATGGCATTACAAAAGTACGACCGTGACGACAGCAGGTGATTAAATGGAAACAACATATTGGGCTGGTCAGTGGCCATCTTGTTATCACACGGGGTGCTACGTTTGCAGAAACACCAGCTGTGTTTTGGCTTCCGTCTGTGTCAGCGGTCACAGAGACTGGAACTCTTCGGGGGAAAAAAACCTCATTTGTTTAATTAGGTTTAAGGGAATTCTGTTCAAATTCAAATTCAATTCAATTCAAATTTAAAAATATTTAATTGTCTGTTTTGAAATATAACATTTTCAAACACAAAATAGTCTTTAGACCCATACAACTGCTCCGTTCATTATAATAATATTATAATCTTAGCATAAAAAGTTCTGCCAACTACGAAGGTGGTTTCAAATGCAGGATCACAGGACTTTCACCCTTTTAGGATTCGAACACACAACTCTATGATCGAAAGTCCAAGGCTCACCTCCCCCCTCGACGTCGCATGAGTGTGAATATATACGTACTAGGTTCACGGAGAAATGTGCTGACGGGGGCTGGTGAGCAGAAACGAATTAGGTAACTGGACTTTGAACGGTGAGCCCTATTGACAATCGTGAGTGGCTATATCCTTGGAAAAGTGGAAGCGGGAAGGAGAATTGAATGCGTGGTCACAAGGTTAACAGACACACAGAGATGCTTTATGATAGCCAGAGGAAAACAGAGCTGTTGTATCCATTTACAACTGCCAAAAAAAAATGGCAAAACAATAATTCACATTTAAAACGCAGCTGTTTGATGGTCAGAGCCGATCTAGTCATGACTGACAGAGGGGTCTGTCGATAATGAGCTAATCACGTGCAGGGAGACAGATACGCTATTGGCTGATCCACAAGCAGTTAGCCTCCTCTGTCTATTTTGAGTACCAGCACACTCAGGCTCGTACTTACAGTAAGTATTCTCTAACAATGCTGGCCGTTCACTTCAGATTATGATTGCCAACTTCCGAAACATTTTAGTGGCATTCCTACGCATCTTGAATCCACATCCCAGTACTGGAGGACATCGAACCTCGTTGTATACAAATACGACATGTAAGCACGTGGCGCCCGGACGAGTGTGTTGGGAAGGAAGACACGGAAACTGCACCACTCGACTGTGCTCCTGCAGTTTCCCGTCGGTATAATATCTATAACGACACTTCTGTAGTCGTCCTGATGTTGGACGTCATTGTGTTCTTGTACGAGCGTGGGAAAGAGAGGTCGGTGAGGGGAGAGAGGCAGGAGAGTCACGGTGTCTCAATTTTTATTTTTATTTTTACTTATAGTAATGTCCCTTTCGCGACACCCAATACCTATCCTCACCCCCGACCGCCGCTCACCGCACCAGTTGATTCCTTCAGTTTCGTAGGCCACGCAGCCTATGTTCAAATCGGTTATATAGTACCTTGAAATAAGCTCTGCCATATTTCAGGGGTATTGTACATATTGTACAGGCCAAGAAGCGCAGGTTTTCTATAAAGGATTGCCTCGTAAATAAATACATACCCAGTTATTCGAGCCGGCTCACTATCACAGCATGGCTGAAGGGAATTCGGAAAGAGTCCCGAACGGCTTTGTTTGAAATGGTAAAACATGTCATTTTGAACACAGATAACGAAACGTTAATTTTCAAATCAGTCTGAGAAAAATACATCGCTGTAAATGCCTTCTCTGAAATATCACCAAGATGCAGAGTGGTCAATATGAACTGAAAAACTGTCTCTCTGGATTAACATTTGCTATTATGTTTGTATAGATCTTGTCTCCTGAAGAAGGCTGCTTGACCAAATATGTGGGAATAAGACTGTTTTGCATGTTGTCCTGTATGAGTGACAGGCTTTGCTTTGGTATTCCAAGCTGGTCGGGTTTGATTTCAAGCCAGAAGCAATTACTCATCGAATGGCACTGCTTAAAATTCTATCGCTATACATTTTTCCTCTTTTATGTGGGAATAAGACTGTTTTGCATGTTGTCCTGTATAATAATAATAATAATAATAATAATAATCGCATTAATATAGGCGCTTTATCCCAAATATTTTGGCTCAAAGCGCCGCGAGCTAAACCCAACACGCACGCTCACGTGAATCACACGCATTCTCTCACACACAGGACATAAACGTATTACAATCACGTGGTGCGAAGGGTCAGCTCAGCTATTTAAATTTCGGAATTTAGATATGCATTTATTTTTCAAACTTGGTGGGCTGAACATTTCCAAAGCAGAGGGGGAGGAAGCCGGAGTACCCGGAGAGAACCCCCGACGATCGGCCCGAATGAACGGTGCCACATACGAGAAGGAAAAATTCTTTGCCCCGAGTGGGGCTCGAACCCCTGACCTCTCGCATTGGTGACAAGTCTCTTAACCACTAGACCGCCGACCGCCCCAACCGTATGAGTGACTGGCTTTGCTTTGGTATTCCAAGCTGGTCGGGTTTGATTTCAAGCCAGAAGCAATTACTCATCGAACCTCACTGCTTAAAATTCTATCGCTATACATTTTTCCTCTCTTTTTTTCTTTTTTGCGTGTATTTTAAACTGGTCAAACCTAATTTTAAACCGGAAGCACTTACTCATCGTACGGCAATGCTTAAACTTTCGCACCATATCGATCTCTTTATTTCCTTCTTTTTTTTCTATTTTTAAACTTGCCAGGCTTTTTTAAACCAGAAATACTTATATTACTCATCGACTGGCAATGCTTAAAATTCCTTTGCTGTCAACGTGCAGCACGATGATAAAAGAAGGGTCAGTTAATTACACCATCCTGGGAATTGTGTCAAGACCAAAGAGGAAGTGCTTCTGCTTTAAAATTAGACTTGACAAGCCTGACTTATCCCGGCGATGCTGAAATACTTTTTACTTCTTTTTTTTTTTTTTTTCGTGAAATCACAAACAGTTTGTGTAATTGTTTTACTATCCGATTGTGAAAAAAGCACAGTTGATTCTGTCACAGTTACAGAGTTTTCAGCGTCCCTGAAACGTCTATAAAAGCCAAGGGGAGGCTGATTTCACAGGTTAGTTTGCGTTTTGACATTGAGCGAAAGAGATCGCAGTGACTAGTCTTCTCGTGCCCGCTAGACGCTGTAGCGATGTGTCCCGCTCACTGACCGAAAGCACAATGAGGTCACCGCAAAGTCACTTTCTGGTTTTATAAGGTCTCCAAAGCGCTGAAAACTCTGCAACTGTGACAGAGTTGCCTGTATTGTTGCACAGTCGCAGGAGTTGCAGTTTCAACAAACAAACAAAAATAAATAAAATAAGATAAACTATTTGCGGCTCTTTGTTGAGATTGCAGACCTTTAAGCCAGAGATTACTCATCGCCAGGCAATGCTTAACATTCCACACATGCTTCGATTTCCTTTGCTCTCAGAACTTGCGGCACGTTGATAAAAGAAGGGTCAGTTACACCATCCTGGGAATTGTGTCAAGACCAATCAAGCAAAACTGTTGAGACATTCAAGCGCCCTTTCCTTGTCCGCCCTCAATAAGTGGATGTGCGTTGGTCACCGAACATAGTCAAAAGCCTATGCTTGATTGTGGTATCTCGCTGTTGTTGTTGTTGTTGTGATCTTGGGATTTCCCATAACTGCGATGTGGGAAACAGGAAAATATGCTTGACGTACATTGCCCTGTGCGGTATTCCAGTCAAATATTGTTAAGCTACGTGCTTTGTTCGCAATACTGTGCTGTCACACATTCTGTGCCCGGCTTGAATCATCCACCACATGATCAGGAAATGGAAAGTTTACAACAACAAAAACCCCGCTGTGTGGCACGTGAGAAAGTATGAAAGCGTTTAGCAACGTGATTCACTGATGACCTCGGAGTCTACCATGTTTAAATGGCATGTTACAAAGAGTAGAGGCGAACCAACTGGTTTTTTTTTGGTTGTTTTTTTTAAGCCTCAGTTGCATGCAGGATGCCTCAGACTTTTGTTTTGTTTTTGTTTTTGTTTTTTTGTTTGTTTGTTTTTTTTTGTTGTTGTTTTTTGTCGAGCATCCTTTCTTCATTGGCTCTTTTTTTCCCAACAGTAGTTAGTTCATGAACATGTTTTTTTGGTTTTTGTTTTTTTTTTTCTTTTACATACATAAGTGCGTTATTGTCGTACTTGCTGCTTGCGGTAACGACAGCAAAAGAACAGTTGTTACATTTACAATAGAGGGAACCAAATGGTTAGGAACTTAACTTACGGCCTACGTCGCATGTGCACTTGCGCGCACTTTCATTCAAACGTCCACAGTTGAGTCAATTTTCATGACAGATCCATGAAACTTCATGACGTAAGGGTATAGGGAAAGTGCACACACAATTTGTGTGATTCTGATGGTAAACAAACAAGTATTTTTAAAACAATAAAAACATTGTACATGTATAAAGCGGTTAATAACTTTGCCTGCGAGATGAGTGAGTGGGTATTTTGAGGTTTGTTTGTTTGTTTGTTTGTTTGTTTGTTGTCAACCGCGAGAGTAAATTCAACGAAGAAATCATTGGAGTAGGGCCTGAACAAATTTTGTGCACTTCAGGATTTGAACCCGGGACCTTTCAGTCTCGTTTCCAACGCTCAAACGTAGGTTGAGCCATCTGACTACTCTGTCGAAAGTTTAAAGAAATGAACACTGAACAGTGCACGCTGAAACCACTTTATACTTTGGCTCACTTTTACTAATGCTCCAATACAGACACTCCTACGTACTTAACCCAAAAGCAGGGACAAGATCCTATCGGCATCAATTCTCTCACAGACACAAAAAAACCACTAGTTTGCATTCCAGCACATAAAATCAACACTGGTCTAATCCTGGCCCTCTCTCTACTACGGGATAAAAAAAGACTGATCCACGGACCTAATAACCATTATGCGTTGTCCAGCACGCAAAGTCAACACGTGCTTTGCTCAAAACGCCAGACAGAAGTGGCGCAAAAATCTTGTTTTTTTTTGTCCAGAGGAACTGTGTCGGACATCCCGTGCTGAACACTGACAAGCGGGATGGCTGACAAGAGGAGATGCGACGTATCCACGAGTAATCAGTGTGTACGGGTGCGGAATGGAGTATACCGCTTTATTTCCGTGTATATACTATATACAGACTGAGAAATGCACAATTTACCAGGCTCCCATCCACAAGTTTTGTTTCGAAACAGTTCGCGTTTGTGAACACACGCGGGACGGCTGACAAGAGGAGATGCGACGTATCCACGAGTAATAAGTGTGCACGAGTGCGGAATGGAGTATTTCCGTGTACATACAGACTTAGAAATGCCCAATTTACCAGGCTCCCATCCACAACTTTTGTTTTGAAACAGTTCGCGTTTGTGAGCGTTCCTGTACGCTAAGGGGAGCCTTGCCAGCCGAATGGTAGAACGTTGGACTTTCAATGCTCTGGTCGTGAGTTCGAATCCAAGCTGGGGCATAATGTTACGCTGGCCTTTTTTTTTTTTTTTTTTTTTTCGTTGCCCCGTCTTTGATATTCTAGTCTTGTCTGTTCTAGTTTTGTATGTTCGTACCTCGCTGCCTCCATGGTGAGGGGAGCCGGGGTGGCCGAATGATAGAGCGTTGGACTCTCAATGCTCGGGTCGTGAGTTAGAATCCCGCCGGCTGGGGCCAAATATTTGTGCTGACCTTTTTTTCTCGTTGCCCCGTCTTTGTTATCACCCTTATGTGGTGGAAAAGGACGTTAAACTCCCAAACACCCACCCACCCACCCGCCTCCATGGTGAAAAAAATGCATCTTCTCTATACACATTGTATTCTGTACACTCTGGCTACCCGCGGTTATTGATAATGGATGCGATGCGAGACGAAAGTGAAGTGGTAGCGGCGGACATTGTGATGTAGGGCGTAGTCATCACGTGTCTGATGTCGTGTTCTACGCGTGTGTCCTCGCCATTGGCGACAAGCCGCTACGCGATCTGACTTTCAGCTTGTAGTCTCCAGGCAAACATGACTGTGGTCAGGCTCTTGGCGTCTGACTGTGGCCTGAGGAAGATCCATCCTCTACACTGCGTCTGAGTGCATCTAAATGGCCAGACGGAGTATGACCCTTCGAGGGAATATGAGTTGCTAGCTTGAAGGAGATCGGGTGTTTGGCTTGTTGTTGTTGTTGTTGTTGTTGAAGAAGTTTCGTTTTGGGGTTTGGTTTGTTTTTTTGTTTGTTTGTTGTTGTTGTCTTTGTTTGATTGTTGTTGTTGTCTGTTTGTTTGGTTGTTTTGTTTAGTTTTTGTTTGTTTTACGGTTTTTGTTTTGTTTGTTGTTGGTGTTGTTGTTTGTTTTGTTGTTGTTGTTGTTTTGGGTTGTTTGTTTGTTTGTTGTTGTTTTTGGGAGTGTTGCTTTTTCAGTTTGTTTGTTTGTTTGTTTTCCTTTCCTATCTTTTCTTTTTCGTAATGGGAAATGACGTGAAATCATCAACCAGCCGTGAAGTCTTGAAAACAAGAAAGTGCAGCTGTTTTTCATCCGTAGTTAGTGATGATAATCCAAGGGTGCCATGCCTGCGGCTGTCAGCTGATCAGGTTGGTGGAGGTGGGGGGGGGGGGGGGGGCGTGTGTGTGTGTGTGTGTGTGTGTGTGTGTGTGTGTGTGTGTGTGTGTGTGTGTGTGTGTGTGTGTGTGTGTGTGTTTTAAGGCTGTGATGGCATAGCAATGATGTGATATTTAGGATATGATGTGATATTTTAAGCTGTATATTTATTTGTTTGAGTGATTTTAATGTACTATCTTGTACTATGTTTTTATGATCCCCACACCATAATTTCCCCCGAAGGGGATAATAAAGATTTATTGTATTGTATTGTATTGTATTGTATTGTATATATATATATATATATATATATATATATATATATATATATATATATATATATATATATATATATATATATATAGAAGCCGGAGAGTGTGATATGTAAAGTAAGGAACCACTGATTTGCTCAGTTTTCTTACCTGTTCCGACTCCGAGAGACCACCACGAGGATGTTGATACTTGTGTAACACTGAGCCAAACAGCTTACCCCATGAAGGACATTAAAGGGGGAAAAAACTCAGTGAATGAACTAACGCATCTTTTTTATTCAGTTTTCGCTTCCGGGCCAAGCAGGTTTCTCGGTAAAGTTTGACCCCCTTCAAAACACACCGGTCAAATGAGATGAACTAGGAAGAAAACAGACGGAGCGAAGATACGCTGAAGATTACTTCAAAGAGAGTTTGGCCGTCGCTTCCTTTGTTTGTGTGTTTGGCTGCAGAAGTTTGGCATTTTCGGATTATCAGTGCCAACAATTTCAGTTCCCATTGTGGGGGTCTGGTGGGACGTGGAGGATTCAGTTTCAAAGCCGCGGATTTTTTTAACTTCGATTGTATGACTAGTGTTGGCTTAACGTGTAAGAATGTGACGAGTCTGACTCGGTGTTTTTTTTCCCAGTGATGTGTTAGCTGTAGGCAGACAAAGAAAAAAAGGGACAGGGTTGGCGAAGTGGGGGGAAGGGGAAGTGGGAGGGTGAATGTGCACCCTTTAGTGACATCTCCAGCTCACCCCTCCACAACTTCATTTCAACCCCCGATACTTACCCCCTTCCCCACCCCATCCCCATTTCCGTACTATTACTAGTTTCAAAAGATCCCTCCATTACTAGTCCAAAAGATCCCTCCATTACTAGTTTCAAAAGATCCCTGCACTCCCAGTCCTACGCCCTTGGCTTTTCTTTCTTTCTTTCCTTCTTTCTTTCTTTCTTTCTTTCTTTCTTTTCTTTCTTTCTTTTTTTTTTCTTCCTTCCTCTTTCTTTCTGTCTTTCTGTCTGTCTTTCTTTCTTCCTTCCTTTTCTTTCTTTCTTTCTTTTCTTTCTCCCTACCTTCCTTTTTTTCTTTCTTCCTTCACTTCATTAAGTTCACATTGACAGCTTTATCTACTTAACCTCACTTACTGCTCACGACTGAAATCTAACCTAATTTTGTTTCAACGTGAACAAAATCCTGTTTATGCTCTTGACGACAAAACACACTAAGAAGCTAGGAACAAGTACAGTACATGGTTTTATAGATCTGCACATGTACATTATTGTCAAACGACCGGGCCTGGTCAGTTGAAATTCTTCCCCACCCCCCTCCCCACCCCTCCCTACCCCCTCCCCACCTCACGAAATTTGTAATATAAGGTCATGCCAAGGAGCAGTAAGCTTACCTGGTAACCAATACACCCACATCTCATCAGACCCACACTCACATCCAAAACCATCCAGACGAAACCCACGTCCCCAAACCCAAACTACGATGTCCGTCAGTAGTGCTTGATACGGTATGTAGACCAGCAGATCAGTCTACCAAACAACCAGCGTGTGAAATCGGGGACAGTCTCCTGTGTTTGTTTACTGCAGGATTTAGTACAGGTAGGAAAAAAAAACGCCGTCGGGTCAACACCTACCTACCACGCTACGCCTGCTGTAAGTGGCGTGTATTCTGTCAGGAGGCATCGGTCGCGGTAGGTATGGGCGGGTAGTGGTAGGGGTGTCTTTTTCACGATGTACCTCAATCGGAGAAAACAAATTTACTCCGATTTCAAAGAGGGAGGGGGTGGGGGTGGGGGGCGAAACTGGGTTACAAGTAATCCAGGGAGACGGAGTATCGCGAGTGGCCGGTCGGCCAGGAACGCTCATGGGTAGCGACGTACGTACGAAACTGGGTTAACGCCGGAGGAGAGCTCAGTTATGAATTTATGAATGAACACTTACGACGTAGTGGCTGAACTCAACAGAACAGATCAGAAACGACATGAGACGAAGAGAAATAGGCCGAATTGAACTGAAGTGTGCGAAAAACTGCGTTGAATCGCTTTGAAAACAAACAGTGCTTGTGAAGACAGTTAACCAAATAGAAAACTTGATAAATTTGACCCCACCCATCAACACCCACACTCATACCCTCCATCCGCCAACCCCCCCCCCCCCCCACGTCCCCTCTCCACCTGCCGCTCTCCACCCCTCCCCCTCCCTCAGAACGTGGCGAACGCACCATCTGATTCAGAGCTCATTTTAAAATATATTGGACAGTTATAATCTGACTTTATGTAGTTTCATGTGCTAAAATGGCTACAGACTGGTTATAATTACAGTATAACTATTTCTTGACAAATCACACACACACACACACACACACACACACACACACACACACACTGTCACACACACACACACACACACACACACACACACACACACACACACACACACAAAATACCCCTTTCCCGTGATTGTCTTTAAAAACTTCCCGTCCACCGAAGTTTGTCGTAGTCACCATTACACAGTAGCTAGGTCAGTATGTGTCTCGCTTGCAAACGAGATTTTGGCGAGAGGTGCTCGACCCCTGGCGAAGTCGGCACTTAGCTGTTTACAAGTGATTAAAGAACTGTTAACCTACGCCTCTGAAACGCGGGGATGTTGGCTGTCTAGGGCTTAAGTAAGGCGTCTGATGTAGACACGGAACACGACTTCGCACTGGGAGGACATTTGTCGCTGAAAGTCTCAGCAAAGTCCTTAGGTGACCTTTCTGTGTTGAGTATCATGCATGCCATTAGTAGCGACGACAACATAAGAAAATCAGGCTAATTTACGCCAGGAGGGTATCTCCGAAAAGTACAGTTAACTCGGGTGGGCAACAAAAGAAGGCCAGTGCGTAATTATAGCAGCCTGTACATCGTGTAAGTGCGTAAGTACAACGTGTAAGTCACGATCAAATTCCTGTTGATCATTTAGGCGAGGTTAAAAGAAAACAATTTCCAAACGATTTGATATATACTGACCAATATATCAATATCCAATATTAATCATCATAAATTTCCATCCACAATTCCAGATCATCATTCATCCTCATCTTCATCATTTTCATATGGAATGTATATTTTGAAAAAAATAAATAATGAAAAAAACGTCGCACCATTATAACTGTTCCTCTTTTCTCTTGTTGGTTGGTGTAACTAATTGATTATTTATTTTTCTTTTTTTAATATACCTCTGAATAGGATTTCTGGGTAAAGTCGATGTCTTTTTTTCTTAAACAACGTTGCTGTATTTCTTGGTCTATCTTTCTGTCTATCTTTATATCTTCTGTCTATGTTTCTGTGCCTAGCCCGGAAATACTACTGTCCTAACTCCTTATAAACACTTACAGACTTTAAAAAGTAAAAGTCAAAAAAAAAAGTTTCTTCCTATAACCCCTTCTGGTGTGTGGAGGAAATACAGAAAACCACTGAGAGCGAACGTGAATGCTCTGAATATAGGAAACTTCAACTGTACAAAAGGCAAGATAAGAGGGTGGGTCGGGGTGGGGGTTTGAGGGTTTAACGTCTTTTTCCACCACATAGGATGATATCAAAGACGGGGCAACGATGAAAAAGCCAGCACAAATATTTGGCCCCAGCCGGGATCGAACTCACGACCCGAGCATTAGAAGTCCAACGCTCTACCATTCGACCACCCCGGCTCCCCAGGCAAGATAAAAACACATACAGAGTACAATAACAATGAAAAAAGTGCACAAATTCAGACTTACACCAGTAGTATTTCTTGCGGCGTCATTTTGTTCTTTCTTTCCTTAGAAGTGCGAGAAATAAACCTGTTTACGGAAACAAGCTTTGAGTTTTAGTTCCTGCTGATAAAATACAATTTCTACACCGACGGGATGGGAGCGACATTGAAATAAAAGATACGATAAAAAATAAAAATAAAAAAAGTTTTCAAGCGCCCAAGACGCAAACCGTGCAGAGATTTTTAGACCCTTGAAGGGACACCAAACACAAAATTTGAAATTTCTCCTGAGTGACTACACGAAAAAAACGGTTTCGAACGGTCAACACTGCGAGTTCGCGCTGTTCTTACTCCCCTTAAACCAAAATTTAAAAGCCCACAATACTGCAGTGACGTCTTTATTGCTTTTGCGGTGGGTTAGAGCCCGCGCTGGAGTGTTTGGCGAATTGACATATTGACGGATACGGACAAGGGCGTTGTTGTGAAAAGCGGTTTAAAATGCAGGTATTTGGTGACGCCCGTTAGGGAGAACCTTCATTACTTACATTACGTGAGCGTCCACGTCCCAGAGGCGTGATCTGCTGACAGCCGGCTAAACGACCGTCACAAATTGTTGGGCAGTCTGGGGATTCGCACAAAAAGGTGTTTCATGGCTTTCCTCGTTCATGTTTTTGTTTGTTTTGTGTGTGGGTTTTTTTTTTTTTTTTTAACGTGTGTGAGTCATAAGGTAGCACGAACAACTTAACACCTCTCCGACGGAAACCCAGTGTGTACAGAAGATAGCTGGTGTTCAAGTGAGAAGGTGTACTTTGTTGTTTTTGTTTTCTTTTCTGTTTTTTTTCTTTTAGTTGTTGTAGTTGTTGTTGTTTGTTTGTTTGTTTATTTGTTTGTTTGTTGCTGTTGTTGTTGCTGTTGCTGTTGCTGTTGTTGTTGCTGTTGTTGTTGCTGCTGCTGTTGCTGTTGCTGTTGTTGTTTGTCTAAAACCGAGACATTGATAACAAACAGCAATGGTAACAACCTTTAAAAAATAATAACAACAACCACCAAACCAGTCGAGATTTGATCATGGTAGGAAAGCTAGGGTTTAACGTCCCCCCCCCCACAAGAGTGATTGGAGACGGCCATATCTGGCAGGTTATGGGGGGAGGGGGATGAACAGCTATCCTAATGGAGCAGGCGAACGGTCCAGCTGAACACAATTCAGTCCAGTCAGTCTGGGGAGCCTCTGATTGGAATTATCCTTGACTGAGATGGACCTGTTACGCAAACAGATCCAGTTATACAGGCAAAGGAAACACTTCCTTGGTGCACTGGAATGTTGCACTGTCGGAACAGTGCAATGGTGCAGTGTTGAACCGTTCTCCGTGCAGAAGTATTAACGCAGCTGCCGCTCTCAAACAGCGTAAATGCAGCAATTAAAAAGAGAATATAGGATGAGAAACTTTGAGTTTGGTCCCTTTGACGTCGTACAGCGTGACTACCAGTGCGCTCGGCCTGTGTGGGGTGTGCTGTTTTATGGGCAAAAGGGATTGAACTTGAAGTTTATTCGCTGATAAAAGTACTTCAGGGGGGTAGCAGCCTGTGTCAGAGCAGACACCAGTCTGTCGAGTGGACATGATGTATTGACGGCTCGTCTGCTTCAATATTCAAATGAAACGCTTGCTTTAGGGAAGTTTGGGTCACGCAATTTAGCTCAGCGGCTTCAAAAGAATGGCCAGACCGTCTAGTGCTTTTTAAACATAAACACGTATTAAAGCCAGAAGGGATGATTGAAGTGTTTTTGAATTATGTGTGGGGTGAAACACTGCTGTCTTATTTTGACTACTAAGCTTAGTGACAGTAAACTTGCTCCGTATTCTGAAAAAAAATGATTTAAACAGATAATCAACTCAAAGAATTCGATATTTATAATATTGAGATGTCGATGCTCTAAGATTATCGAGTGCTACGAGAAAGGGTCAATGTGATCCTGACAAAGATCAGAGTAGTGACATATATTTAGTAGCAGAGATGGCTCCTTGAGATGAGTCATTTGGTAAAATGAAATAAAAGGCATGGATTTGACACAACTTAGGCTACAACTTACTCCCTTTTACAATTTGATGGTAGTCGGGGCAAAATGCATAATTTTGGGTTTTCCCTCGCATAGAGGCGTCACCAGTAAAGTGAACTCAGATACGCATAGAGGCGTCACCAATAAAGTGAACTCAGATACGCATAGAGGCGTCACCAATATAGTGAACTCAGATACGCATAGAGGCGTCACCAATAAAGTGAACTCAGATACGCATAGAGGCGTCACCAATAAAGTGAACTCAGATACGCATAGAGGCGTCACCAATAAAGTGAACTCAGATACGCATAGAGGCGTCACCAATAAAGTGAACTCAGATACGCATAGAGGCGTCACCAATAAAGTGAATTCAGATACGCATAGAGGCGTCACCAATAAAGTGAACTCAGACACGCATAGAGGCGTCACCCATAAAGTGAACTCAGATACGCAAGATCTGGTGAAATGAAATCGCACTGGTTCCAAAGAACGGCAACGTTGTACTGTCCTACAAAACAAACCTCCTGTGTTGAAACTGAGCTATGTTCTGTGTATTCAGGGTACCCTTGACGTACGACGAATGAAAACCTGTCGAATTCGTGTCAGCCAGCGGTCCTGCAAAATGAATCCTGATTTAGAACTGACAGATCCTGACCCAACCTTGACGTAACCATTACACAAGATTTACATTTAAACGAAACCTTAAATAAAGGAGAGGGGGAAAAAAGACACACACACACACACACGAATCATGCATGAGTCACTGCTGTTTTCAAGGACTCCCAGTCACAGCTATCCTTTTCGTTCGTTGCTTTCCAAACATCTTTTGTCATGATAATGTCGTAGTTTCACTTGTGACAGCTACAAAAAAAAAAGAAAAAAAAAGCGATTTGTGTCTTCAGTCAGAACTTGGTGAGCTCTGATTGTTGCAAGCGGAGTGCCTGTTTAGTGTCCATTATAAGACTTGTCAAACAAGCGTTTTGTGTCAAACAAGCGTTTTGTGTCGAACAAGCGTTTTGTTGGGGTTCAAACATTGGCGGTCGTTTGTTTTATTGAGGCCACCAACAGTCCCGAGGGCGCCCTCTACAGGGCCCAGCACAAAGGGCGGTAATTTATAACAATCTCCAGCTATAACTGACGTCCCAAACACTATAAAGGAATTACAAAAGATTATTGTGGTTTTCTCGGCTCGATCTCTACCGGCGTCCATAGCTAAGCGCTACTAAACGTCTCTCACTATTATTGTAAATTTCTCTTTTTGAACGGCGGAGGAGGGAAGGGATGGGGGAGAGGGGGGAGGGGAGGAGGGGAAAGTACAGGCGGCCGGATCAGTCTCTGAGTCGTTTGGAGTCAACAGATGTTTTGAAGTTCTCTCCTCTTGGCGTTCCTCTTAGTGCTAGAGACAGAGTATTAGATGGCATGGTCAAACGACGGAACTTGTGGTAGGCGTAGTGTAAGGGATTTTTTTTATTATTATTTCGGGCCACCCCAATCTTTTGTTTGTTTGTTTGTTCTTTTGATTTCTGTGAATTGTGTGTGTTCTTTCGGTTTGCATATGTTGGGTGTTGTTTTTTTCTCAGTGTGTTGTTGTCGTTGTCGTTGTCGTTGTCGGCGTCGTCGTCGTCGTCGTCGTCGTCGTCGTCGTCGTTGTTGTTGTTGTTCGTCTGTTTGTTTAGGAAGAGAGAGAGAGAGGGGGGGGGAGTTACTTCTAATAGCTTCACTAGGCGTGCTTGTATCCCCAATGGCTGACTGGCTGGATCCCACCTGCAGTCGGGGACATAAGACCCCTCTCGAGACTCTCATTAACATTTGAACCGTGCACTGTTCAATCTCTCTCAACTCCCTCCACTCATACGGTGAGGTGTGCTGAACTGCTAGCAACAATACACACTGACACACACACACACAGAGCCCACAGCCGCCCCAACAGTTTTGCTGAGCAAACAAAGTAGTAATGGCTTACCACACGAGTGGTGAGAGATTTGTCATAAATCAAAATCACAAAAAGTGCAGTGTGTAGGGGGATTAGTGCCACAGACAAAAAATGGTGTTTGTATTCTACACGGCTGAATCAAGAGGGAAGAAGGGGGGTGGGGGGCATAGGTGAAAGCGTGGGCGGGGGGGGGGGGGGGGTCATAAGAAAGTGAATGGAGCTGTATTCTTCCACGCCCTGACGATGATCACAACACCTTCGGAGCACAGCAGTGTGCATGAACTTGGAGAGGCATTGCCCCGATAGCTCAGCTGTAGTTCACGGCAATCCTTGGACATCTACCATTTTTATGCTCACAGATCGTTCTGAGCTGTTTTCGTGGGTGGGTGTTTTGGGGGTTTAACGTCCTTTTTCACCACATACGGGTGATATCAAAGACGGGGCAACGATGAAAAAGCCAGCACAATTTTTTGGCTCCAGCCGGGATACGAACTCACGACCCGAGCATTAGAAGTCCAACGCTCTACCATGCGGCCACCCCGGCTCCCCTGTTTTCGTGGGTATCTATCATCACACCATTTAGACGCCTCGACAGTGACAGCGTCTGTAAATGCTGGCAGAAGCGTACTCGACGACGCGGCGATCACACTGAGCGCTCCAGTAGTGTAACAACAGTCGAAGAACGACAACGTTCGCCGGACCGCTCGCGAAAAGTGTAAACGACACTGTATCGCATTCAGAGCTGTACTAATCATCAAGATAGACTATTTCGAGTGTACAGGCGCACTCACGAGCGAAACTGTTCCAAAGCATAAGTTGGCTTAGCAAAGATGGAGTTAGCCACCGACATTTCCCAGGCTTTCCTGACGCTACAAGTTTCGGCCAGTGGATTTTTAACATCCAATAAGACAGGCCACGTTAAGATAATAATAATAATAATAATAATAATAGGTCTTATAAAGATCCAGGCAATGTCCAGTGTTCCAACGTTTCCGAGCTTTCTGTTGCAATACAAGGACTGTCATTTACAAGGGAGACATCTGGATTCAATACTACTACTACTAATAATGATTGTATATCGCTTTTGTAGAGCGCTGATCTCCAAATAATGAGGACTCCCTGCGCACACAAGAACTCTCTCTCTCTCTCTCTCTCTCTCTCTCTCTCTCTCTCTCTCTCTCTCTCTCTCTCTCCATTCACACCCACTCTCACAATACACACTGGCAGGTGCAGCGACATAAAACGATCAGGGTACACACCAACAAAATCTACAGAAGTTAAAAACCAAAATCTTGACGGAAGAGAATGGTCTCCAGATTGGGTTTAAACGGTGGCCGCAGTGAGGGCTGAAGGAGGAGTTCGATTGGCAAACAGTTCCAGACAGTCGGGGTGCTGAGAAGCTGATTTTTTTTTTCTCCAGTAAAGGGATGACTTTCATGTAAGAGTTTTTCTATCCAACTCACAATCAAATTAAAAGTGCATACCTCTGCGCTATCGAGGTCACTCCCGCTCTTGTCGACGTTCATTTTAGACTGTCTGGTCGTGTCGACAAGGGAGACAAAATTTACACAAAAAGTCAGCGGCTTCGCATGACAAATGTGCTATTTGGTCGTAGGGCAGACTTAACGCGGGCTTAACGCAAATATCTTTACAAGTAAACTTCAGATTTAAATTTGTGCAGTTAAAGCCAACACACACTGCAGCAGAATCCTTGTTTGGTAACTTGAAAATCTCCACTTTAGCTGGACGTCAATGAGGCCTAATTGTGTTTTCTCATTTTGCTTTTTCCTTTGCTGGTTTCTATCCGGTCTGTGAAGGAAACAGTGAAGTCATGGACGCCAAGTCCTTGTTTGGAAACTTTCCATCTCAAAAAGTCAACGAGAGATTTGTAACACCAGATGTGTTTTCCCGCGCGTAGCAATTATACCGGTGATCAGAGTATACTGGACATATAGCCCGCGTGTAGATCTACAAAACAAGCTTTTAGGTTTGGTAATGTATGGACGCTCTGCATGGAGGTGTGCCTATTCTCCGTGCAAATGAAAGATTTACGCCGCTACCTGTCCTGACAAAAAAAACGCGTTTATTGGTGTAGGTAAAGTGTTTAAATCTATTTGTGCCGTAAATGTTTTTGGTGAAAGGGTGACAGGGGGCGCGACTCTGTTGCAGACCCTGGACTCAGTACAAAAGGCTCACTTTTTGTATTTTATCTTATCTGTGACAGAGCATCATGTGAGTCCAAAGAAGATTTTCTGTTTTTAGAGTCTCTCTCAAACAGAAAATAAAGTATTTTGAATTGAATTGAATTGAAATGGGATCCTCAACATTCACACTTGATATGAGTGTTTACACGAAGGCAAAACTGGCACCGTAAACGAGTCTTCACGTGAATTTTGGCTCGAGCAGGCAATGGAAAATCCCCAAACAAATTCCTGCTCACAACGGGATTTAAACCCTGCGCCCTAGCAACCGCTGAGCCAAACCCCATTGTCCCTGCAAGGGTTAGTGGGTCTTTGAGAGTTTATCGTCCTCTTCCACCACATATGGATCATATCAAAGACGGGGCAACGAGAAAAGGCCAGCACAAATATTTGACCCCAGCCGGGATGTGACCTCAGGACCCGAGAATGGAAAGTCCAACACTCTACCGCTCGACCGCTCCGGCTCCCACATTGTCCCTATTACTTACTTAATCCTCTTCGCTCCGGCCGGAGCATAAGGCGCCAACCAATCTCCTCCAGGCATCACGGTCTTGGGCAAGCCAGCTGAGCTCGTTCCACGTCTTTCCTGCTGTCTTCATCTCTTTCATCCCTTACTCTTCATACGATGCAATTCTGCATCAGCCGTTACCCAAGGTTAGATGACTTTCTGAATTCTTTGTTGGCGTTTCCGTAGCAAGAAGTCTTTGTTTTTTATATGTGGTGGGTTGCTAGCCCAACGCACAACCCTCCTCCTTTCTCATCCTGGGCTTGGGACACATTGTCCCCGCCCGCGAATCTGGAATAAACGGCTATGCTCCACCTTGCGCCGTACACTTAGAGACCTCGTGATTTATTTTGGGGGGGCTCAATTTGACGATTAGTTTTGACGACCGCGTCCTCCAACCATCATCGGCGGGCCTCGTCGGTTTGAAAACTTGAAATGTTAACGTCATCATAAGCCGCGTGATACTAATTGTGTTTTCGCTGTTTGTCCTCAACAAACCACTCTCTGCTTACACGTTGCACGGATGCGGTAACGAGAAACTCATGTTGTTTTGCGTGTTTATGTTCCGGAAAAGATTTGTACCTGTCATTTATGTAAATTATCCTATGTAAATTCAGCTTCTTCTTTTTTTTTTTTCTTTTTTTTGGCAACACTTTACCTCCTCGCCTTTTGCTTCATTGAATGGTGGCATTTATAAATGAGTCTGTTTCGTGCTGTGTTTGTTGTTGTTGTTGTTTTTTTTAAATCAGATGCCATCACACACACACACACACACACACACACACACACACACACACACACACACACA
>JACVVK020000129.1:832500-862500 GCA_018292915.2 Batillaria attramentaria | reverse complement strand
CTTCGCCATCTTACGACTGATTTCCTCTGCTTGTACACCTCCCCGGCCACTAACACCCCGCTTTCTCCGCTGTCTGATCTTCGCCCCGACTCCGATAAAGTCTGGCACGGCCACTGTCGGTGGCTGATGTGGACAGAGATCTGCCGTCCGCATCAGTCTAGAATTTCTAATCTCTCTGGCTTTGTCTCAGTGTGAGTGTGTTTCCCTGCCTGCCGCTTTTGTCTTTTTCTTTAGGTCTGATGCTCTAAGTTAACCTGATAACCTATTTTCAAAGTATTCTCGCTGCTTTGTGTGTCGATGCGGTGTGGAAAAAAAAAAACTAATCCGTACCATACTGCGCGTGGTTTAAAAATAGGCTATCAGGTTCATTGAACGAAGAAGACAAAAACCGGACAGACAATACAGTCATTTAGGCATTGTGCACGCCGGATGCAGACACTATTTTGTATCCATCTCAGTCACGTTTTCTATTCTAACTGCGGCTTGTCTGAATAACGAGCGGCATTGTCGGAAAGGCTGACAAAAAAAGACTAACAAAGTGATGCTGACTCAGTGACTGCTCTTTCGATCTCAGTAGTTGTGTAAAGTCTCACGGCGTGGAGTTCTTATTCTCTTCTCGTCCGCTGTTCTGCGAGAAATTACACAATGTACTTTTTTCTGTTTGTTGTTATTGTTGTTGTCGTTGTTTTGTTTTGTTTTGTTGGGTTGTTTTTTTTTGTTTTTTGTTTGTTTTTTTGTTTGTTAGCTCGTTTGTTTGTTTGTTTTGTTTGTTTTTTTGTTGTTGTTTTTTTTTTTGGGGGGGGGGGTTGGGGGGTTTGTTGTTGTTGTTTTGAGGGTGCGGGGGATGGAGGGGTCCCTAGGGCTTTTGGGTTTGTTTGTTTGCTTTTTTGTTTTTGCTGGGGGGGGGGGTTGGGGGGGTTCTTTTTGTTGTTTGTTTGTTTGTTTGTTTTGTTTTGGGTTTTTTTTTTGTTTTTTTTTGGGGGGGGGTTTGTTGTTGTTGTTGTTGTTGTTGTTGTTGTTTTTGTTTTGTTTTTTTTGGGGGGATTGGTTGTTTGTTTTCTTGTTTTGGTTTGGTTGGTTGGTTGGTTGGTTGGTTGGTTGGTTTTATCGGGGGAGGGGGGGGGGTGGAGTGGTAATTTTCTTTTGTGTTTTCTTCTTCTTTTTTCGGGAGGGGGAAGGGGTAGGGGGGCTAGGGGGCGGTGGTCTTATTTTGTTTTGTTTTGTATCGTTTGTGTTTTCTGTCGTATGCGCTTCTTACGTAACTGAGAAGAAAAAACAAGACTGCAACCGATTAGAACCCCCGCCCTCTCTCTCTCTCTCTCTCTTAGTCTCTCCGCATCTGTGAGATAATGATGGCAAAATTGTTCATAAGCACACAAAAAATCTGTTTAAGCCCCAAGCGCTCTACAGAGGTGCTATTTTAGTTCTTAAAGTATAAGCAGCAACTGTATCCAGGGTTTTGTTTAAGCCTGGTTATCGCGCGCCCACTCAGCCTCACTAAATGAATTAAGCGGTCCCAGACAGAACTAATGAGCGGTAAGTAGCGCTTGCCGCCTTCATAAACCTCTGCCTGTTTCCTTCGATGTGCAAGGTAAATGAGCTCCCATGCTGTGCCCCTGCTAAGACTCATTCACACTACAATTATGATGGGAACCTGTTTCTTGTTAAAAGGGTCGCTTATCCTGTACATAAAGGGTTACCTCTTTAAAGCCCATGCAAATATCGCCATTTGGCTTGATATCTTCACTATAGAGGCCACTTCAAGCCACTATTTTTTTTTTTTTTTTTTTTTTTGTTATGCTGCCCCAACTCTTTGCCAGCTCCAGTGGTGTTCCTCCCAGGTCATGGGTGGAACCCATGGAGGACTCGGAAGCTGGGGCAATATTATTATTATGCATGATGATGGAGATGAGGATGGTGGTAAGATGATGCTATGGAGGTCCATGTGGTTTGGGACTGCGGGACATGGCCGCATTCCACGCTTCCTGTCATAAATATCCCGGCAAGCCACTATTGTGCGATCTGCAGCGTTCTCGTTCCTAGCGGGGAAGGCCCACGCCATGCGTAATAGTGGCTTGAAGTGGCTCCTACTGGTGTGTAGTGGTTTGTTCTTTTTAACAAGTCTTATCAAATCAGAAGCGGGCAGGGGGGGGGGGGGTCGGGTTAAAGGTTAAAATGGCCAACAGGCTTAGAGTGAGCAACACTCACTGTGTCAAAGAAGGTTTCACATAAACAGATGCCCAATACTTTTGTATCAGAGAGCTTCCAAAAGACCAGATTTGTCTTTATTTTGCTCTCTGCGCAAACTGGACGTCACGTGACAGAAATTCATACTGCTGCCACAGTGAGACGCTTCGGTGCCACGCGGGTATGTCCCCATCAGCAGACGAACATCATTTTGGCTCACATCTGAGCAGCGACTGTGCTCAGAAGGCTCTTGTCTTATTGGTATCTTATTCTTGCTATCCTGAACCATCGTCGGTCAGAGTTTGGAAAACGACTGAAGTGCCTCGTGTCCCTTTAACTAATTTGATGCTTAGGACGTGTGTATTGATTTACTGGTTCCTTTTGCCGTATAACAGAATGGAGTAAGGCATCTGCTTTTTGTTCCATGTATGATTTTGTTGTTGTTGTTGTTGTTGTTGTTTTCCTGGTTTGGTTGTTCTTCTCTTCACAGCCCGCTGTTCGTTGTTATTTGAAAATCATTGACCGTTAAATATCGCTTCTGGTCATTGGCTAGACTGTTGAGCTATGTGGGACAGAGTTAATAACTGGTGTCAGTAGGATGATCCGATCATAACCGAGGACTTCTAGTTCTTGCTGAGAGGGGCAAGAAAGGGACAATGTTAACCGGATCATCCCCAGAACACTATACTGTCCGTACACTGTCAGTATGCCACTGGGGGAAGACTCCAGAAGGACGAGGCCGAGCGCATATGGGCTTTTCCAGGCGCAGACGTGTAATTATGAACGGGCCTGAACTGATCTGAACTAAACTGAACTTGTCTTATGATAGCCCCCGAGCCCGTCAACAAACTGCGCCCCCTTTTTGCCTTCCCGAAAAGTATATTTCTTCTGAGGACAAGTTCAGTTCGTCAAGTGTAGACCATGTGTAGACCAGCCATCACAGCACGTGCAACAGATCGCCCTGGGTCCGTGGAGTCTGAAAAAGCAACTGCTGGACTGAGATAGCAGACGTACCTGGTGTACATCCCAAATCAGTGAAATCGCAACTCGTGTCTCAAGGACAGGACCCTCCTAGAGGTGTACCGCGCAGAAAAATGTGGCTTTTTAAGTGCCAGCCGAGAAAAGGTTCCATTTTCTAATCTCCCAGGCTCCTCAGGGTGTATCTGCATTCTCTGGAACTCCACAGCAGCTAGCGTATTTTGGAGAGCTATCGGTGCGCCCGGGTTTCACGTGCTTCCTACAGGCACCGGGCGTGTCCTAACCTTGATAAGACAAATCTAGTGTCTCAGTCAGTACTTTCCACACTGCCGCGTTTCTTTCATGTTGTGAGCGCTCGTAAGACTGATGATTCTTCGTTTGAAGTCGGCTAGATATGCTATATAAATCGTGTAAATATTCCGCTGTGATGCATAGATTGCGCGGAATCTTTCAACATGGGAGTCACGTGCTGGCGGCACTGGGGGCCCAGATACTAGATCCAGTGTGTGGTATATCATCTAGCATGCTTCCAGGCAGTGGTTCTGGTTCCCGAAAAAAAAAGCAAAGCGGCTTTCTTCTAGTGCGGTTGAAAGGGGACAAGGTTGAAGTCGAACTTTGTTCGAGAAGAAAAAGGTCTCTGGGTGCAGTAAGATCAATGCCTAAGTTCTAACTAAACTTCATCAGTGAATGTCTGTCCATTCTTGTAGAACTGATGTACGTGAGTCGTGTCGGTGAGTGATTGGCGCATTGAGTTTTATTGTAAGAAATGCACCCTACAAATACCATTTATTATTATTATGATAATTATTATTAACTAAGTCATATCCTTTGGCGGAATTGGGAATGGGGACATTGACTTGAAATGCTTTGACGTCGAAGCAGAGAAAGAAACCCAAAGCAAGCGTTATGTACAGTGACAATGACGGCCGGGAAGGGAGGGGGTGGGGGGGGGGGGGGCACGAAACCACAATCCAAGTTTCTTTTCTCTGCCCCCCCCCCCCCCAAAAAAAAATCGGGCAAAAACAGAAACTTGAGAAAGAGCAAAAGAACGGCAACCTTTGCCATTATGCCCCCAAGGTGGAGCCACAGTAGCAACTTCCGGTTGCGTAGAGAGAATTGACGTTTGTGTTTGTAGAAATGCAGGGCATGCAGGGGAAAGTTTGCAGACGTGTATATCTGCAGAAATAAGCACGTGTCAATCTGACTTATCTTCAGGAAGTGCACTGACGTCCTCTCTTCTGAGTGAGGAAGTGCGGCGGTGACGTCGTATCTGTCTATTGTGTTGGTTAACTGTTTCGTTGTGCAGGAGTTCCTGATTGTGTCGGGGAGCCGGGGTGGCCGAATGGTAGGGCGTTGGACTTCTAATGCTCTGGTCGTGAGTTCGTACCCCGGCTGGGGCCAAATATTTGTGCTGGCTTTTTTCATCGTTGCCCCGTCTTTGATATCACCCGTACGTGGCGGAAAAGGACGTTAAACCCCCAAACCACCCTGACTGCGTCAGTGGCGGCTGAAAACTGGAGACGGCATAAATGTGCTGTACATGCCGCCTTCTTCCCTGATCATACCGTGGCATAAACATCATTTGCAGACAAGACTCTATCCGTTGTTGTTGACTGGTGTTGGTGGTGTTGATGTTTGTGCCAGGCTGGTGGTGGTGGTAGTGATGTCACGGCTGTTCAAGTCAGTTTTGCTGGTCAGTGATGATGATGATGATGATGATGATTGATGACTGATAATGATGATGATGATGATGATTTCATTTTGAGTAGACAATAAAACGATCAGACGCTTACCAACATGTCTCTGAGCAATGCCTGCACGTTTGGTCGATGCTTTACCTAAATGTAGGTCAAGTTTCGTGTGATCAAGTAGTCATGTTCCGGCCGTCACTATGCCCGGCGGTATCAGTGATCCGCAGCGCTGAACCATCCAGCCGTGGATTGACAAATAAACGTACTCACTATGACAGGACACAGTACCGTCAAACACTGATACAAGCGTCATTCCTATACCTGCGATAGTGCTGAATGATCTAGTTCATACCGTCTACAGTTCCAACAAGCTTCAGTCACAGCACCCGCTTTGCTCTATACCGTCTACAGTTCCATCAAGCCCCACACTGAGCACCTTTGCAGCAGTACCTGTCGACCGCAGGTGCATTAACAGGAGTACACTCGACGCGAATGTCAAAAGATAAAGACAGACCCGGCAACATGTGTTGAGTTGCCCCCTTACACAACACCAGACCCGAGGTCAGGATTCCAGAAGAATGAGGCCACAGTCTTAGACACCCGCAATCACGTGCCGACAGATACCTCGGGTGCAAGATGTGCTGGGCCGAACGCCGCTGGGCAGGTGCTGTGGAGGGGGTGATGAAAAGACTGGCGAGGAGGGTATATTCATTGTGTGTGTGTGTGTGTGTGTGTGTGTGTGTGTGTGTGTGTAGCACATGTTTTAGGTACCGCCGGCCGGCCGGAGTGGGTGGAAATAAGCCATTGTGGCGTGGAGTGATGATTTACGTCTGTTCCCATTCACTGACTTGGTGTGCTTCGTAGTCTTTATTTATCTGTGGTATCGTGTTGCGCCGGCTCAGTTTTTGCACTTTCAGCAGACGATAACTGAAGACGGAGCTCATCATTGCCAGTAGAGGTGAAGTCAGTGGCGCTTTTTACGAACTGAAGCCACAGTTCTGTTATAGCTCAGGTCAGTGAAAAAACTGAATCGGCACCCCAGCAAGTTCGGCTCATGGCCCTTATCAGTCATGCACCCGGTATAATATTCCTGTGAGAATGACTCGATCCGCAGGCAAGTCACTTATTCTGCAGCATATCCTCGATAACTGAACCGACCGCGTGGTACTGAACCTGGAAACAGAGAGCTTGCAGTCAGTGTAGGCGGTTTCTAGATGGCCATTGACCCCAACTGCCGGCGGAAGATCGGTTTGATGGTTACTTCATTCCACTTGTAGACCACAATAAATCCTGGGCCCCGAACAAATGATTACTGAAATCCAGGTTTACAAATAAATCTCAGTCCATACACAAATTCCGAATCGTACAATTGAATGAATCAGTCCTACAAATAAACAGCCCCACAAATACTGAAATCCAGTGAGTACAACTTTTTTAACTTACCCCTATAATTATCCCAACTGATCCCAACCGACTTTGAAATACTAGAGCCATCAGTGATCCCAGTCTACAACTGTAGAAACCCTTTTCAGTTCAAGTCAGTTGTCCTCTCTAATTCTTCTTCAACTGAGTCCGGCACTCAAGGAACCGGGACTGACATGGGTTTGAAATGACATGCAACTGACTTCAGTACACCTCGCATGCTAAATCTACCCGAAACTACAAAGTGGCGTACTTTGCCTCATAGACCACCGAGAAACCCACTGACTTTCGCAGATGCGGGCGCTGACGTTAAAACCATTCATCCACTTCGGCAGAGACATCCACTTCCCGGTGTTTATAGACTGAGTGCACCTGATTGCAACAGACTCCCGACCGCTGCCAACTACCACCTTGAGTGTATCTTGTCCTAGTTCTGCCGCTATTTTCGTCCAAGACACGTCCTCCCCTACAGAGAAGGGCCGCTGACGTGGCATATTCCTCCCCCATACATCCTATGGGGCACTGAGGGAGGTGGTGGTGGAGGAGGAGGAGGACGGAGGGTGACTCTCCAGTTATGAAAACCAGAATAGTTTTTCCGGCCGCTAACGAAACAGGGTGTTCAAAGGGAGTTCAGGTATCCTGACCTTTACGTGTATGTTGGGTATGAAAATAAACAAATAATAATCATCCCTTCCCGGCGAGGAGAGAGTGAAGTGGCGGGTGCGCTGGAAGGAACTGCCGTTGTACTTTTTCCGTGTTGCAGTGATCCGGCCGCCCAGGCAGTGCAGACTGAATGAAAGACTGGCTCAGCCCTCCATGGCCGGGTTCCACCAATGACTTGGGAGGAACACCACTGGAGCTGGTAAAGAGTTGGGGCAGCAAAAAATAAAAAATAAAAATGAAAGACTGGCTCAGTTCATTGTTCAGGTGGATGGATTCAGTCTGCACTGCCAGGAACTGAACATGACTAAGGTCTGGGTCGTAGCATAGATCAGTGTGGCCGAAATCAGGAATCTTTTACACTATATGAGTATAGTATATCTGGAACAATTGGCTTCCTGACGATTCAACGACGGAAATTCCAGTCTGTCACACCGTGACTCCAGTAATCTGAACTGAGAGAAGTTCTCTTGAATTTTAAGAGATTAATGGTCCACTTATAAACCGACTGCGGTATCTGGCTGCAAAAATGGTCAGTTTGTGGCTAGTATTCGCAAGATCGTGCCACAGGCTCTCTCTCTCTCTCTCTCTCTCTCTCTCTCTCTCTCTCAATGAGTCTGTCATTGCCAGTTAATTTTTGATGCTGTTTACGGTATTGCAGTATGTGAATAGTGTGTAGTATCAAACTTGACAGGTTTGAAACCTGGACCTCTACCTGTAACCTCATTGTTGGATTCAAGTCATCTCTCTCTCTCTCTCTCTCTCTCTCTCTCTCTCTCTCTTGTAAGCATTCTTCACCTCACCTAATAAAACTGTTGACAAGTCCGCGCGCATGAGCCAAACGACCGTTTGGTCGACTTCGTTTTGATTTTAGTGTCATTGCTAAGTATGTTTTTGCTGTTGTCTGTTGTTATTTTCAATTAATCGTGTATCTCATAGCTTGATTGCTTTGCTCAGTTCTTCGCATCTTTTTTATGTTTGTTTGTCTAGGTTTTTTCCTTTTAATTCTCTTGTGCTTTTATAATACCATTATGTTTTGCGTAACTCGTAGTTTAACGGCAAGTTTGAAAACGGTTATTGTAACCAACATCTTATACCGTTGTTGTTAAATAAAGCATCTAAGTCAAAGTCAAAGTCTCTCTCTCTCTCTCTCTCTCTCTCTCTCTCTCTCTCTCTCTCTCTGTGCAGGCGCGTAGGAAGATGCTGAGACGAAGGGGAGCCCACTAAGTCGCCGGGTGAGCCATACGGCCGGGGTGAAGAAGGGTGTGTGTGTGTGTGTGTGTGTGTGTGTGTGTGTGTGTGTGTGTGTGTGTGTTGACTGCCAAGGATTGTGTCCTGCGACAGCAGAGCAGGGGGGGGGACCACTAGTGGGCCCCCTCTCCTCTTATCAAAAGCAAGGGGGGCCCAAAGATATTCGGGCCCCCCTTCCAAAAATCGAACGGGGGCCTGGGCCCCCAGGGCCCCCGTGGTTCCTACGCCCCTGGTGTGTGTGTGTGTGTGTGTGTGTGTGTGTGTGTGTGTGTGTGTGTGTGTGTGTGTGTGTGTGTGTGTTACTGGAATAACTTACCATTCATCTCCCAAGACGCTCTATTTATGACTATGCTAAACCCCAAGGGTGTGGCGCAATTAGTATCATCCTGAGTGTCGGTTAACACTGCTGCCTCCCATGTTACTGGCAAATTAATTTTCACCCAGTTTCTTCTTCACAAGGCCGCCCCGTCCTCACACGGTGTTCTACAAGCAGCTCTGTGGTCACGTTTCGTGATATAAATTGGCCCAGGATATGTTGAGATGTCGCTCTGTGAGCCTTACATTCTGCCCACCTTGACAGTTTTCTAGCCGAGGCGTGCTGTGCTAGACTGATGTCCCATATTGTACTTGAAGACTATGACCCCGTTGCGGTACAATGGTGCTACAGTAGATTATGACAGAAACGGCCTAACGGGTATTAAAATCCGACAGTAACTGCTTCGTTTTTTATTAAAGTGGGCGTGAGGCTTGCTCGCTCTGGTGCGGGGGAAATCCCATGTTTTTGGTAATATTGTCAGACAGGTCGTGTATCATGTACCCTGATTTGCAACCGCACCGTTGCTGCAAAGAGGAACTGTATGGGTGGGTATCCTGGAGGTCAACGTCCCGTATTTCACGAAACCTGTCCTCAACCCTCACTTATGTGACACAGTTTTGTAAAGGTACTGGTGGTGTCTTCAGGATTAACGTCAACGCCTCCGAGGGGAGATTTGGGGACATCTTAAAGTATCTTTACTTTTGTACACTGTACTTAAAAGTTGTTAGTGTGAAGATAGAGAAAGAGAATGTTTTGTTTTTTGGGTTTTTTTTGTTGTTGTTGTTTTGTTATTGTTTTTCTTGTTTGTTTGACATTTTTTTTTAATCTTAAGCATTTTTACTGAGGAGTTTTAAGTTCGTATGTCATTTATTTACTAGGTAAAATAGAAGGTAAGAAAGTTTGTTTATATTTACAGAATGGGTAATTGGTAAGGCAGACGTTCCTAGCGCTGAGCAAGGGGAGTGAACCTGGAAAAATTGACATCCCTTCAACTTCAATGGTCCTATATATATATATATACAATCGTTTGTTATTTAAAAGGAGTAAAATTTCAGCCACCCTAGAAAATATGTACACGATACGATGTTGTTTACATTTTGCGCGAGGGGTCGAACATTCAGATTCTACGACTGTTGTTACATTACTGGAGCGTTCAGTGTGGTCGCCGCGTCATCGAGTACGCTTCTGCTGACTCAGTGACAACATTACAGACCCTGTCACTGTCCAGGTGTCTAAGTGATGTGATGATAGATACCACGAAAACAGCGGCACAGAAAGATCTGTGAGCGTAAACATGGTAGCATTAGCCCCTTTAAACAAAACTTGCTAAGCATCCCCTAAAACCCTCACGGAATAGCACACCGGCTACAATTACCATGTTCAGAATACAAATCGCAGAAGGCAGACTGAAACAATATACATTATGCCTGGCATTTTTACGGGACTTGTACACAACAAACTCTTCTAGAGGGGTGGGGCCCGGGTCTTACCCTCGCTTGTCACTTCAAACACAACTGACTCGACAGGTAACAGTCAAGCAAGCGAGGATGGTGGTGGTAGGGGAGGGGATGGATGGGGGGGGGGGGTGCTGTTTGTGGAAGTGTGGAAGCCATATGACAAAACTCCCGATGGATGTTTCCATTTTTGATAGTCTGGAGTGTCGACGATAGACTGACTAGGCGGCAGTCGGCCAGGAATGTTGTTGATGCTTTGAATGTCACGTTTGATCCGCCGTTCGTTGACCCCATAAAGATGATTGATTTCTAAGAGCAGTCGTTGGGAAGTGTACACTGACATGAATTTTAACTTGGTGGAGCTGGAATGTCCTAAGTGACAAAGGGAAGACCTGAGTTAGGTTTGACTGCAGATGACGTCAGTTCTTAATGTTGCAGATGATGTTCTTTGTGTTGCAGATGATAGTCTTTGTGCTGCAGATGATGTTCTTTGCATTGCAGAATGATGCTGTTCTTTGTGTTGCAGACAATGTTCGAGTCCTTATGCTACAGATGATGCGATCTCAGTCTTTATTCTACAGATAATGGGGTTTTTGTGCGAAGGTGATGTTCTTTTTGCTGAAAATGGGTGTTCTTCGTGGTGTTTAAGGCTTGGGCGCTGCAGACTGTGCAACTTTCATTGTGCTGTGCACAGACAGTGTTCTCTGTGCTGCAGCAGAAGAACAGCCAGCAGAGCAGCAGAACGGCAGAGGTCTCTTTCAGAACGGCAGAGGCATCTTTCAGAACGGCAGGAGGCCTCTTTCAGAACGACAGAGGCCTCTTTCAGAACGGCAGGAGGCCTCTTTCAGAACGGCAGGAGGCCTCTTTCAGAACGACGGAGGCCTCTTTCAGAACGACAGGAGGCCTCTTTCAGAACGGCAGGGGGCCTCTTTCAGAACGACAGAGGCCTCTTTCAGAACGGCAGAGGCCTCTTTCACTACGGCAGGAGGCCTCTTTCAGAACGGCAGAGGCCTCTTTCAGAACGGCAGAGGCCTCTTTCAGAACGGCAGAGGTCTCTTAGAAAACCTCTACAACTGCTACATTGTCTCAACCGTCCCGATCAGCACGTGAAGGCGCTCGTCATGACCTTCCCCTTGACTGACATTGACCTGCATTACATGCATGACCTGCACGTGCAACATGCCGCGGATGACGTCACGTGTTGCGCAGTGTCGGGCGGCCAGGGTGTTTGCATGCAATCACGCGCTAGCCAAGCGGCAAATAGTAGAGCGAAGACGGACGGCCGAGCATTGCATAGCTGAAGGTTTGAGATTGACGGATGCCTCGGAAGGTGAGAAAGAAAGGTCAGAACGACCACTTGTATGCGTGTGTTGAGTTTGGGGAACATGCGCTTTTCTTTTCTTTTTTCCCCCGTAGGATGTAGGTTCCCTTTACTGATTGCTGTTTAACTTCTGCTTTTTAACTGATTTATTACTGTTAGTTTGCTTTGCAGTTTGCGGTTTGAGTTAACAACAGCAAGTTTGTAAACTGACGAACCTTCTGTCTGGCAAAACTTTTACCGTTGATAAATAAAGTTACATCATCATCATCACATCTCTCTCTCTCTCTCTCTCTCTCTCTCTCTCTCTCTCTCTCTCTCTATTCTTTTCAGTCAGGATTTCGCCCCAAGCACTCTTGCCACACAGCGCTGACCAGACTGGTCGACACATGGCTCACTTCGATGGATCATTCACAACAAACCGGCACTGTTTTTCTCGATTTTAAAAAAGCATTCGACTTAGTGAATCACACCATCCTTTTACAAAAACTCCAACCGTATCTGTGTAATTCCGATGCTGTTACGTTTTTCGAATCGTACCTATGTGATAGAAGACAAAAAGTGCTTCTTAATGGATCATATTCCTTTCAAGGTCTAGTAAAACATGGTGTGCCTCAGGGCTCTGTCCTTGGGCCACTACTGTTCTGTATATTTATTAATGATTTACATCTCCACTTGAGCGAAGATGTCATATGCGATATGTTTGCTGATGACACAACACTCCACACACCAGACAAAAGTATCACAGTCATTAGCAAGCGTCTCCAGAAGGGACTGCAAGATGTCTCTGACTGGTGCGACTTAAACGCTATGGTGCTTAACCCAACCAAAACTGAATGTATGGTGATAGCTACACGCCAAAAGCATCAACTTGCACCTTTGACTCTCCATTTGTCCCTCAATGACAGCACTATAAAACAGGTCACACAGCACCGACTGCTTGGTCTTACTATTGACCGCCACCTTCAGTGGGAACCCCACATCAATAATGTTTGTAAAAGTGTCTCTCGAAATTTGTACATGCTGTCAAAGTTGCGATTCATAACAGATGCTGATACGCGTAAGTTATTCTACAATGCCCATATCAAGTCCCACATAGACTATGTGTCAACGGTGTGGGATGGTTCGAGTAAAGTTCATTTGAAGAGGCTGAATTCTTTACACAGGAGAGCTGCAAAATTAATATTACCACTACCAACCTTCTCAACAGATCATAAACTTAAAGTGTTAGAAATTCTTCCCCTACAGTGCCACTTTCAGTTTAACAAAGGAATGTTTATGTACAAACTCCGCAAAAAGTTAGTTCCGGAATATCTTGCATGTACTCTCTCAGAATCCACATCCATAGACTCTAGGTTAGGACTAACTTTTAAAATCCCCCGTCCCCGCATTGACATGTATAAAAGTAGTTTCGCATTTTCCGGAACTTCATTGTGGAATTCTCTTCCTGTCCATGTTAGGCACAGTCGGTCAGCCTCATCATTTAAAAGCAGCCTCTTCAAATATCTATTAGCCAACAAATAACAAACAATCATAAAAATAGGTACATGTACCACACGTTCACATAAATATGGACATACTAGTTCATACATGCGATAATAGTGTGTGTGTGTGTGTGTGTGTGTGTGTGTGTGTTTGAAGTTTCTTGTTCCAGGTTTACGTATGTTCGATCATTTGGCTTTTTGTTTTTGTTTAGTTGTTTGTTCTTAAAAACGGCAAGTTTGAAAATTGGTTGCAAGACCAAAACTTCCACCGTTTTCAAATAAAGTTATTTCAATTTCAATTTCTCTCTCTCCTCCCTCTCTCTCTCTCTCTCTCTCTCTCTCTCTCTCTCTCTCTTTCTAGTATTTTGGATGGTTCTAGTTTGTAGCACCGGCAAGTTCGAAAATTGGTCTGAAGAGGGTGGGTGGTTGTGTGTTTGGGAGTTTCATTTAACGTCCTTTCCACCGCGTAAGGGTGATATCAAAGACGGGGCAACGAAAAAAATCAAAATAAAAAGGCCAGTGCATGTACAAATGTTTCTCCCCAGCCGGCTGGGATTCGAACTCACGACCCGAGCATTAAGAGTCCAACGCTTTACCATCGAAATTTGGTCTGAAGAGCAACGACTTCTACTCAGTATTCGCAAATAAACCCCCTTTCATTTCTCTGTATGTATGTCTGTACTTTTGTTTTGTTTTGTTTTTGTTGTCGTTGTCGTTGATGTTGTTGTTGGCGGTGGTGGTGGTGGTGTTTGGGTTTATGGTGTGTTGTTGTTGTTGTTGTTTTTTGTTGGCGGTGGTGGTTTGTTGTTGTTGTTGTTGTTGTTGCCAGTGTCACGTTGTTCCGTTTGCTTTGTTTTATTTTGTTTTGATTTGCAGCAGACGTTTGAACACATCACTCAGTCACTGGGGAAAGTGTTCTCTGGACAAAGCTGACGCCGCTATTTTTTTATTTTTTATTTTTAACGGATATTTATAGCGTGTCAATGCAGTTGTCTCCGTCTTTCCCTGGGTTCCCACGAAGATTGGTTGCTCGGATAAAACCCTCCCAGTAAACAATCGTGCTTGATAGTTTCTGTTGTGTCATGTTCACCCCGGCCGCCGGAAGACAGCAATTTGGAACAAGAGTGTCAGCAGGAAAGAAAGAAAAGAAAAGAAAAAAGGAAAAACACGTAATCATTGATTACACCGTTTTGTGGGTTTTTCCTCACACTGTCAACAATACTTTAAAACTGAGCTGAGCAACCGTGTCAAACCCGCGAGCGCGGGCGCGCGCGCGCGCACACACACACACACATGCACACAGAGGGGGGGGGGAGAGAGAGAGAGAGAGGGACACACACACACACACACACACACACACACACACACGTCTTAGCCTTCATGATTCTTCCAGTCCACGAAACTGACAGTCCACGTTCATGGATTATAACTAAACATCTAACTTGATGCTTTAAACCCCCTCCCCCCCCCACCCCCCCACACCCCCCCTCACCCCGACTCCTGCCCAAAACACCAAGCTTATTACCACATACACCGTCCATACAGCACTTCATTGCATAAATAGTGCAGAACACAGCGACCTCGGGCCGACAGCCCTCACCGGCAGACTTAGCGACACAAGTGTGATATGTAGACCCGTGGTGTTGAATCTGCAATTTGTCTCTGGGCTGATAATCCCGTCAGAACCGAGGGGCAGTAAGGCAGTAATCATCTTCTCCTTCGTCAATCCGCCCAGTCCCCGTGTCGCCTCTCTCTCTCTCTCTCTCTCTCTCTTTGTTTTGTTTCTTCGTGCTCAAGGTCTGGGTCTCATACCGTCTCGTCTGGGGAGCACGCAGACTTAAAGGTCTGGTGCCGGTAAGCAATACAGACGTTGCTTTGGTTTGTTTTGTTTTGTAGATGAGCGTGGGTACATGACTTCTGTACGAATACTTTGTTCAATTAAAAAAAGTCATTCTTCTCTCTCTCTCTCTCTCTCTCTCTCTCTCTCACACACACACACACACACACACACACACACACACACACACACACACACACACACACACTTACTGCATGGCTTTAATAGTCGTGGAATCTCAATCAAATGGTTGTAAGTTCGAATCTCAAAGTAAAAAAAGCTACAGTCGTTTATTTCCGGAGCCACTTGAGGCACTGAAAAGACAGTGAAAGTTTGCGTACACTTTTTTTTTTTTTTCTCCACGGTATCCCCGTCTTTGAAATCACCCTCCAACACACACACACACACACACACACACACACACACACACACACACACACACACACACACCTCAAAACACTCACCCAGCCGATTCCGCCGCTTAGGAAAATCTGTTCTGGTTTTTGTTTCAAGAGAAGACCTTTAAACATATTGACAGAACAAGATCCCTCCAGTATTGCGCACTGATTTGGGGGGATTATACAGGGTCGTGCGCTCACGGACATCCACGGAAAACCGTTTCCTGCAACAGGTCTTCGCAGGACAATGTCTCACCGACCAGTGACAGTCATCTTCTCGGAAAGGGATCGAGTAAGACGACAAAGGGATGGTGCGGGTATGGGAGGGAGGGGGAGGGTGAGAGCCAGAGGGGCGGAGGGTGGTCAGGACGAGACAGTGTGGACAAACAAAGGGATAAGAGGCTGCAAGTCTGAATTAGTCATAAAAGTGATAAAGTGAGCAGGAAAAGAGAAGAAGGACACCAAATGAGGTGTTCGTTCTTCCTACAAGTTGCTTTCATATCATATCTCATACAAACATACTTTCTCCTTTTTTCAACAAGCATGTAAATAAGATTAAACTCAAACCCTTTCGTTTTATAAGAAGAAGGGGACCCAGGGTGGCCGAATGGTAGAGCGTTGGACTTTCAATGCTCGGGTCGTGAGTTCGAGCCCCGGCCGGGCTGGGGCCAAATATTTGTGCTGGCCTTTTTCTCGTTGTCCCGTCCGTTTTGATATCACCCTGATGTGGTGGAAAAGGACGTTAAACTCCCAAACACCCACCCACCCACCCTTATAAATAGAAACTATCCCGAGCGGAAAAAAATTCAACTGAGACAGAATGTGTAGTGTGTTGTGTCTGGGGGGTTGGAGAGGCCGAACGGAGCAGGCAAATTCTCAAAACGTATAATTAGCGTAGGCGCCTGGCTTGAGACAGCGATACGTAGTCGCCGGTAATCAAACCATATCTTGTCTAAAGCAGCATGAATCACACAGCGCGGAACATGAATCACCCTGACATCTATTGATTAGAGAGGCGGTGGAAGAAACATTACAGTCTACTGATACGCCAACAATGTCAGTGGAGAGGAGGGGTGGCAGACACAGCTGGCGTGGAGTGGAGTTTTGCGACTAGGAGTGAGCAAGTGAAACAGTTTCGACTTTTTAAAAAATACACGCACGCGCGCGCACACACGCACGCACGCACGCACACACACACACACACACACACGCACACACACACACACACGCACGCACGCACGCACACACACACACACACACACACACACACACACACACGCACGCACGCACGCTCGCACGCACACACACACACACGCGCGCACGCACACACACGCGCGCCGCGCGCACGCACACACACGCGCGCACGCACGCACACACACACACACACGCACGCACGCACGCACACACACACACTCACACACACGCACGCACGCACGCACACACACACACACACACACACGCACGCACACACGCACGCACACACACACACACACACACACACACACACGCACGCACACACACGCGCACACACACACACACACACACACACACGCGCGCGCGCGCACACACACTGTGCATATACATGCCAAGTAAAATACCAAGAAACGCAAAATTGTAAAAAATATAGGATAGGTATTGGGTGGCGCTGCACCGCGGCGACGCGCTTCCCCCGGGGGAAGCAGCCCGAATTTCCCGGAAGGGATAATGTAACCGGGTGTCAGGTGTCCGGTTCATGCAGGCAGGGAGACCAAACGCAGAGGTCGCTATGACATGAGTTTATTTCGTGAAAAACAGCAACAAATGGCAGACAATACGTAGACACGTGCAGTGACTCGCGGCAGGGCTGGCTGGCGACTGTCCAGTGAGGCGTAGCCCGCGGCTACTTATGTGCCCAGCGCGGGCCGCAAAGGCAGCACTGCCCCAAGTGCAGCGAAAAGCAGACCGCGAGGGCCAGCCACAGCGAAATTTGTGTTTGTTAACACATGGAAAACGAACCACAGCGGGCGTTACATAATAGCTAGAAACTTCAAACATAGTGCATCTAAAAGAGCGTGAAAAGTACTTTAAGACTATAATAGTTTAAGATCTCATCAAAACACAGACAATTTTCTATCGCCGATTAAAGAGCGTACAGACAGGGACCACGCATCTGAAAAGTGGTGAAAATCGCAAAATACGCCTGTTGAACTACAAAACAGCGCTAACAACAAAACATGGTTAAAATGTACAAACTGTCATGAAACTACTGCAGTTTACAGAATTATCCTAAGTGAAGGGACTACGGAGATATTTGACACTAAACAGACACAAACAAACACAACTAATTGACACGTGCGCCATCGCGGATACAGAACACTGCGTGCGCGTGGCTAGTGGACAGTATACGGGGACGGCCAGGGAACAAAGGCTGATGTACAGGGGTGGCCGGGGAAGGGTAGAATGGGGGGCTAGAGGGACAGCGGGACTAAGAAGAACAAAGAGGGGAATACAGCAGTACACACGTTGTAAACAAAGTATCAGTAAATAGGGGCCGGGTATGACCCGGTCTCAATAATAAGGTAGTAAAAAAAAAAAAAAAAAAAAGCGACATAATAGAGACAGAAACCACTTAACTTTCACAAAGGACGGCACCGACAGGTCAACGTTTCGGCTTTCGCCTTCCTCAGGACACAAACAAATGTTGTGTTGTGATATTTTTACTCTTGTTTTCTGGTCCTTTTCTCGCCCACCGTTTCATTTCATTTCATTGTTTTCCCCGCGCTGTGTATGTCAGTACGTCCGCAGAGTTACCTTTTGTTTGTTTGTTGAAGTTATGTCCCATTTGTGTCCTGAGGAAAGCGAAAGCCGAAACGTTGACCCGTGCCGTTCTATTTGCTTAACTTGTAACCACTTCGCAGTCACTACCGTTTCCTTTTCTAACAAGAAACGGTCAAATAATCTATAGTAATTTGTAAAAATACATACATCCTCCCCACCCCTCCACCCTCTCGCCCGCCCCCCTCCCCATCCCATCGAAATCACTTGGGACAGGCAAGTAAGGATCCAGAATCTTGCAAATTACAAATTGAATTTATACAATCCCGTCTGCCATAGTTTTTGTGTATTAATTTCTTTGATGCAATACCTTCCCTGCCTTTCCGTCTCTCCGCTCCCCCCCCCCCTACCACCCCTCCATCCCCGACTCCTCCCCGCAAAAACGAGAAGGGAGAGTTCGGGGGGGGGGATGACGATTAATCCTGTTATTTAAATATAAAAATCAATTCTTGAAGAATATCTATAGATGTAGAGAACACGTGCCAGTGCTCGCACAAGGACATTCATCAGCCAAATTTGCATGGACTGTTTGACCGAGTTCTGTCCAAAGTGTGACAGCGGTTGTGACGGGATAGTGTGTGTTGCACAAGCTACAATAGCATGGTTATCCAACACAGGACAGCTCACTTATTTCTGGACCATCTCGCCGTCTTTTAATTGACTTCTTCGCCACAGAAGAACGCTTAATTATACCCACAGCCTTATCGGGCATTGAGCTCTGCCGAGCGATTTTCTCTAGCAGGTCCACAGAAACGTGAAAGGTGTACACAAAGACTGTAATCTACTCCAGTTGAGCAGAATCTCTGTTGCGATCTGGTCGGCTGAGGACGACGGTCAACCTGTGATCTACTTGTGTTCTCCTGTCATCTGCCTCGCTCTGGGAAACTGGGGTAGGGTTCACCAAGGGGTTCAATCAAGATGGCGGGATGCTACTTTGATTCTTAAGTTTTGATTGAGGACGACTGCGATCAGGAGAAACTGTAGTGTATGTCTGAAATATTAGCATACGCATGAAGTCTGTATACATTGTAGGAGCGTGCTTGTCAAAGTCAAAATATGGTTGATAAAGGTATCTGTGTTTCACACCGACAAATCGAAATCCAAGGAGTTTTGTTTTGTTTTTGTTTTTGGTTTGTTGGTTTTTGGTTGGTTTTTGTTGTTGTTGTTCTTGTTGTTGTTCTTGTTGTTGTTTTGTTTTTAGGTTTTTTGTTTTGTGTGTGTGTTTTAAGTTGTTGTTGTTGTTTTGGGGGTGTTGTTTTTTGTTGTTGTTGTTTTGGGTTTTTCGGTTGTTGGTTTTTTTCTTTTGTTTTTTTTTGTTTGTTGTTTGTTTGTTTTTTTGTTTTTGTTTTTTTTTTGGGGGGGGGGTGTTGTTGTTGTTGTTGTTGGGGGGGGGGGTGTTCCCACGCTGCTCTCAGCCTCACCGGGGCGGTCGATGGTCTAGTGGTTAAGACTTCGAGAGGTCAGGTTCGAGTCCCACTCAGGGCAAAAAAGTTTTCCTTCTCGTATGTGGCACCGTTCATTCGGCGGGCCGACCGTCGGGGGTTTTCTCCGGGTACTCCGGCTAACTGTTACAACCATGTAAATAGTGCGCGGATATTTCAGGCACGTGGCTTCAACGTCAAAAGTTTTGAATCAAAAGCTGTGTAGCACGGAGGGGGGGGGGGGGCAACTTCCCGCCGTTTTGTCTTACGCCCGTGTTCGCACTGTCCGACTGTCCCCTAGCAAGGTTACTCGATGACGTCAAGACTGAGCGACATTTCGATGGACACTGATAAATATCTCTGTAAATGTCCCGATGTGTGATTAACACCAGAGGGCGTACATTTTATCTCACATCTTGTACACCCGACAACAAAGGGGCTAGAAAAGTAGAATGGGAGGGCAGCAATTGTACTATACTTTGACTCATCGTGAGAATTTTCGTTCAGGAGTTGATTTGTGTAAAGTAGGTTAAGACTCGAACTGCTCTCTCTCTCTCTCTCTCTCTCTCTCTCTCTCTCTCTCTCTCTCTCTGCTCTCACGCACGCACGCACGCACGCACGCACGCACGCACGCACGCACACACACACACACACACACACACACACACACACACACACACACACACACATAAGGTATTAAGAAACCTGTGAGGTGAAAACGGAATATAACCATTCAGAGACACTATTTTGCCAATAATATGTACGTTTAAAATCAATTTTTTTAAAAATAAAAATAAATAACAATTATACGAATAGTCATATTTTTATCTGACAAGACTGTCATCATTTTTCTTTTCTTTTCTTTTTTCTTTTTTTTTCAAATCTGTCACCACCAGGGCATCACGTGACTCCACTGGCTGAATCTACATTTTCTTTTTCCGCAACGCGAATGAAAGAGCGCTTTTTCGAGTACCATAAATCAATCACAGATAACCAAAAAAAAAATCCATTTTCGCTACCACCCATACCCAGTCTTTGAGTGATCTACTGAGCGTAAATGACTAATGATACAGATTGAGTGACAGATGTAAACGCGGCCGACCACTCGACACACCACTCAATTATTCATCCGCTGATTAGGTAGTCCTGTACGTCTTTGCCATACAAGTACTTGGCGGACAGGAGCGACACATGTTTCTGTCACTAGTACAGACCGCAGACGGCCAGGAGAGAAGACTGACACCCAGGGTCACTGGCCTGCGTCGCTCCACTTTCTCTTGTAATAATAATAATAATAATGAGTATTGTATAGGCGCTTTACCCAATTTCATGAATCGGCTCAAAGCGCTGCGAACTGAACCCAACACGCACGCTCACGTGAATCACACGCATTCTCTCACACACTTGACATAAACACATTACAATCACGTGGTGCGAAGGGTCAGCTCAGCTACTTAAATTTCGGGATTTAGAATTGCATTTATTTTTCAAATTTGGTGGGCTGAACATTTCCAAAGCAGAGGGGGAGGAAGCCGGAGTACCCGGAGAGAACCCCCGACGATCGGCCCGAATGAACGGTGTCACATACGAGAAGGAAAAATTCTTTGACCCGAGTGGGACTCGAACCCCTGACCTCTCGCATTGGTGACAGGTCTCTTAACCACTAGACCACCGACCACTTGTAACGCTCCACTTTCTACTCACAGGCTACGTGACGGTATTAGCTTCCGGGGCATGTAGTAAGAACTCGGCTGAATACAGTAGAAAATCTTTGCCCCTTTTAAAATTTGTGTGCAGAGTAAAAAAAAAAATGGCAATCTGGTGCTTTTTGTTGGCTTTGTAAACAAGTTTCATGCCAGGTAATGGTAAAATTAGGGGGAAATGAGGCTGGCTTGTGGACTGTTTGTATTCATGCGCGACTGGCACAGGAGCCAGCAGACGACCGTGGAATGAGGGGGTATGTGGTCGCTGCCAACATTGCCAAAAAACAGAACATTGGAATTTGTTAAAAATTTACTCTACAGATGAGTCTATGGCTGCCTGATTTTTGTGAATTTTTTGGTGAATTTTAAAGCATTTCTAGGGTGTCATCTGCAACGTTATGTGTAAGAGGAATATATAGCGTTTTCCTCCAGATTTGCATCTGTGTTACGTAGCCTAAGGTGTCGCCAGCACACGTCGCCGCTAATGTTGCGTATTGGGGATTTGGTCTAACAAGGGGATTTTGGTGTAGTGGTTAAGGTATCCGACTTCGGATCCTGAGCCGCGCGGTTCGAATCCGTGGTGGGCAGGAATTTGGATGGATTTTTCCTTTCCAAATCGAGTCAAGAGCACGTGCAGACTTGTTTACGCTGTCTGTCCCGCCCTCGTGTACACACACCTACGCACAAATATCAAGTGTGCACGCTAAAAATCCCACGTCCACCTTTCGAAGAAGAGTAGGCTGTGGCCGGTGGCGTGGAAAAAACAGAAACACTGCCGCACGTACCAGTGTGAATAGCAGGGTGAAGGTCTGCACATAAAGTAGCGCTTAGCGGCAGCAGGCTTTCACTGCTTCGTCCGTCCCGCCCTGCGGCGCCATGAGCATTTCAAAAAGAGATTGGTATGTGCGCCGAGGAGAAATCTACCATACCTCTTCAGAAGCGCTCCTAGTTTATTTTTTACTACGATTCATAGAAGTCACCTTATGTGCGTGTGAGTGCGCCTCCCCCCAGTGTACGCTAGGGTGGGGTGGGTGGGTGGGTGGGTGTTTGGAGGTTTAACGTCCTTTTCCACCACATAGGGTGATATCAAAGACGGGGCAACGATGAAAAAGCCAGTACAAATATTTGGCCCCAGCCGGGATCGAACTCACGACCCGAGCATTAGAAGTCCAACGCTCTACCATTGGACCACCCCGGCTCCCCAGTGTACGCTAGACAAATTCTGTTTTGAAATTTTGAAAAAAGGAAGAAAGATAAAAATCCTTCTACAACGGCATAGGCACCTTGCTGGAATGGACCCGCTTCCTGATTTTAAAAAAAAATTAACCCTAGAGCTAGTTTAGATCGAGGTTAGACTCTAACCCTGGGCTAAACTCCCTAACTTGAACCCCGACTTTTACTGAAAAAATAGTAATCTTTGTTTCAGATTTTCAGGGGTAGTCATGATACCTGACGCTAATAGAGAATATACAGGCATTTTGAGGCATCATGCATTTGCGGAATGAAACCACAGGCCTTTAAATCGTAGAAATCAGTGTTGCACGCAACAGTTACATATGGCAATGTGTAGGCCGCTGGCCATCCCGGCTATAGGCCTATTATTCGAGACGACACGGCCAGCTAAATTAGTTTTCCAGTAGTCTTCCTGCACCGCCTAACCCGTGTTAATTCCCGCCATCTGACACCCTCAGCTGAATTAATCGAGTGATTTAATTGCCTTCGTGCATTAATCATACGTACCCACCTGGCCAGCCTGCCGGTGTCCATCTGACCGGCTGTGCATACGCTACTGGCCGTAAGAGTGGTGAGCTACTGTGGTTGAAATGGTCTCTTCTGTATACGTGGGCGACGCACATTACGTACTTTGTCGCCCAAACTAATAATAATAATAATAATGGGTATTTAAAGGACGCCCTCCCTCCCGCAGGAGCTCAGGGCGCCTTACAGTCAACACGCACTCACTCACACAGAAACAGAAACACACGCAACATTCCTCCACACAGACATTTAACTACAAACACATAATGTGCAGCATCATACACGGCCTCCGCTTCCCCCGGCACACACACACACACACACACACACACACGACCAGCAAGATGATGATGTGGCAACAGCTATTTGTTAGGGGCAGTGAACAGGTGGGTATTCAGATTTTGCTTGAAGGATGGTTTTGTGTCTGCATATCTGACTGATGCTGGGAGATCATTCCAGCAAGTCGGACCCTGGTATGAAAAACTACACGATCTTCTGAAAGCTTCATTCAAGGGGCTAATTCTACCATTTGTACGCTCACGGAGTCGTTCTCAGCTGTTTTCGATGTACCTAGTATCATCACGCCACTTAGACACCTGGACAGTGACAGCGTCTGTAATGCTGGCACTGAGCCAACTGACTGAAGCGTACTCGATGACGCGGCGACCAAACTGAGTGTTCCAGTAGCGTAACAACAGTCGTTAGAATATGAACGTTTGGCCGCTCGCGCAAAGTGTAAACTGACAATATTGTATCGCATTAAGAGCTGTACTGATCATCAAGATAAGAGTATTTCGAGAGTACAGGCGCACTCAGTCACGAGCGAAATCGTTCCAAAACATAAGTTGGCATAGCAAAGATCGAATTAGCCCGTTTAGGAAAATGGTCGCCATGCGAAAAATGGGGCACCACATCTTTTGACACCATCTTCTGACATGGCAACGTTATTGACCCGATTTCTTACACAAGGAAGAACAGCCTAGCATGGACCTACCTGAATAAGATGTTTGGAACTAGTTAAGCCGGCTGTGCCAAGGGCCAAAAGCGCATTACGATACAAACGACTCTTCCAAGATCTGAAACCAAGGTATTGTGACGGGATAAGTTATGCAAAAGGGAAAGAACTCTTCCAAACAGCGAGGATCCCCGAAGGCTCACTGGATCCAGTCGCCTGTACGGCGTCCAGGTACTCGTAACACGTTTGATGCTAACTGATGCTAACCGCCCTCTGCGACCCATTACCAGCGTGACGTAACGAGGTGAGCTCCCCTACTGTAAGAGGACACCTGCTGCTGTAAATTAGTCCGTCCCCGGGTCCGCTCAGTCTACCTTCCTCGGCCCCAACCTGCAAATGGCCGCAGCAGGACCGTCACCAGACGCTAATGGTCCGGCGACCAGAAGCCAGCGGGCACGTGACAAACGGGACATGTCTAATCGTGAGGCCATCTCCCGGCCACGACCTGTCACAGCCGGCCACGGTTGAGCGTGCAGAGAGTGTGTACCGCCTATTGCTGCAATGGTGGTCATGCATTGATTGACTCGGTCAAGAGGATCCATAATTAGGCTGACCTGGCCGTTGTGCCTTGGGGATGGGAACACGAACAGGTTTTTGTCATATCCGTTATTTCTCTGTGAGAGTGGTGGTGTTGGTATTTGCTTGTTTCGTGTTTGTTTGGTCGTTTGGTCGGTGAGGCTTATGCCACATATGGAAAACAGCTCAACATACGCTCCGGAAAAATTAGGGTAAAGGTATGTTGCAGCCGTATGTCACACGAAAAACACGGAAAATAATAACCATGTTCGTTGTTTGTTCGGACAAAAAACACTCCCCTGTGACATCGGCCTTAGTTGTTGGGTTGCTTGGTTGGTTGAACAAATTCATTGATTATCTAGGCTTACTTCTTGTCTCCGCACAGTTTCTGACACTTCAGTTTTCTATTTTATGAGTGTTCTACGTATGTGCCCAACCCTGACGTTTCTCAGAACACAATGATATCAGCAAACGTTACGGGGTTCAGGATCAGTAGCTCCGTCCGGAGAGCGTTGGACAGTGATGTTGTCAGCCTGACAAGGTTAACCTTTCTACACAGCTGTTTTTGCCAGTTTTTACATCTTTCAACTCACCTTCCATTTCCAGTTTCTGTCACCCTATAAGACGTAAGTATAAACACTTCCAACAAGGGTGTTTTTCCCTGAAGGAAGTCCTTGAAATGAGTAGCCAAATAATTATTTGTGCTGGCCTCTTTCTTGTTGCCCCGTCTTTGATATCACCCATACATGGAGGAAAAGGACGTTAAACTCCCAAAACACACATCCACCCACCCCTGAACTGGGTAGCCGAGCTGGCAAAACATTGGACGTTTACTGTAGTAATGCTCGGGTCGAGAGTTCGAATCCCAAACGTTTTGAGCTTCTTTTTTTTCCGTCTTTGGCATATCAGGGGGAGCCGGGATGGCCGGATGGTAGAGCATTGGACTTTTAATCCTCGGGTCATGAGTTCGTATCCCGGATGGGGCCAGATATTTGTGCTGGCTTTTTCATCGTTGCCCCGACTTTGATATCACCCCTATGTGGTGGAAAAGGACGTTAACCCCCCCCCCCCAAACACCCACCCACCCTTTGAGATATCATCCTAATGTGATGGGAAATGACTTTTAACTCCTGTCTTTTCTAGAAGGCACTCCCTGAACTGCAAGGATGGCTCTTGATTCACGGCTTTCGTGACGCGGACAGTTCATCTCCGCTAGGACTCATTCGGCTTTTAAGGACACCCCGGGGAGTTTTCCGTAACGGTATACATTCCCTTCACATTACCTACCGCCCGCCATTAACCGTGAAAGTTCACGCACAGGTCGGCCAAGTAACCAGAACCTATCTGTAGATCTGACCGAGGGATGGATGAACAGGACCGGATCCGTGAATTTGTGAAAGCGGGGCGAGTGGGGCTATTTTCGCTACTTTTAGAATGAAAAATTGACCGCAGTTTACTTTTTTTTTTTTTTTTTTTTACTACTTTATTGTCCCTTTCGGGAAATTCGGGCTGTTTCCCCCGAGGGAAGCGCGTCGCCGCGGTGCAGCGCCAACCAATACCTATCCTTTTTTTTTTTAACAAAGCCGGATAACCCAGAGAGAAACCCCCGACGAGCAGCCCGGCAGCCAGGAAAACCCGGTATCACATATCACAAGCTCAACCTGGGCTCGAACCCACGCTCCATTTGCCGTGACATTGGTGACGGCCGTTCAGTAGCGCAGCGGCTAAATCGACGCGCTACCTGTTAGACCACCGCTCACCCCCTTACGCTTACACTGAGAAACTGAGGTGGCTGACTGATAAAAGGGTGTTTTTGACGTTAGATTTCTCTGAACTTGAAGTCTGTCAACCACCATCCCCCTCCCCCCTCCACACACACACACACACACACACACACACACACACACACACACACACACACACACACACACACACACACACACACACCTCGTCATCACAGAGAGGAGGACTGATCCATGGATCCGCCTGTGAACTACTAATGAACCAGTGGCTTGTTAGCTTTCTCACCAAATAAACTCAATATCAGCGGCGCTTTGAGGGATCCACCACCGTCAGTCCATCTAACAACAGCTTTCCGGCCTCGCCTAAAGCTTTTCTCTGTTTGATCAGAAACAGAATACCGGCCACCCTCTGAAACTTCACTCAGTCCTTAGCAAAGTCTTGAGGTCCGAACTGATTCAAGAACCGTCTCCGCAAACGGTTGATGGTTAGCAATTACAATGAAAATACCGATAATGCGTTCATCGGTAATGAGCTTGGGGTACAATGAGCAGCCGGGGCATGAGATAACAAAACTCCCCCCCCCCTCCCCTCGCCCTCCCCTCGCTAACGGCCAAAAGATTTTTAAAAAAATCCGATGACTAGGGCTGTAATCATTCCGTAGATGAGGTGAACTTCGTGTGAGACGTCTTAACTTCAAATCTGAAAATACTGGTTACTAATTGAAGTTACGTCTTGACTCTGGCAGTTTAGTCAAGGTTACTCTCTTTCTTTTGTGTCTTATCCATTCGTTCCTTTATCTGTTGTGGACTGATGTTCAGTCTTGCTCTCTGTGCGGCTGATCCCATTCAGTATTTGCTATCTTGTGGGCTTAAGGCCTACCAATAAACAAATCTGATTCTGATACTTGCTATCTTGTCGTTGTCGTCAGCTGGAGTTTCCTAACAAACAGAACACTGATACGTCAGTTGACAGTTCTACTTTTTTTTCTGTTTGGTGATCAGTGTTCCAGTCAGTTTGAGATTAGTGTGATGTATATTTCTCAGTGCCTGAGGCGACTTGCAGACAGCTTCAGGCTAAGTACTGAATCAGCGTTATCTGGCATGCCAGAAATATCTGACGTTTGGTTTAGGATACATAGAGTGAAAGGCAGTGGAGGCGAGATCAGTCACAACCGTTGAAACCCGCAACTACAGTCTCTATCTTCTCCAGATCCCCCCTCCCCAACCCCCCTAACCTCCTAACCTCACCCACCCCTCTAGGCTTTGATGGTCAGTTCGATAGTTCCAGACGTTGGCCCCAAGCCCGGACTTCCACACAACCGGCAGCAACAGAAAACTGTGAGGTCCCGTATGCTTGCACGTCTCCAGAAGCCCTTGGGGCACAGTCAATAAACTGGATTGGAATCTGGCTCCTGCCCTGGTAATTGAAGCTTCAGTAGCGAGCAATAGAATACTGAACTAACAGAAGCCAGAGATGGGGGGCAGGGAGTTTTAGACCTGATTACATGCATTAGGCCTGATACTTTTCACTGCCCTCTGAGCTATCGGTGAACGAGCGGCGTTTCGGAATGTGGAGTGTTTAAAGCTGATAGAGAAACCAGTGGAATTTCACTGGCTCGCTATGAAACCACTTGATGCCTGAAGAGTCTGTCTTGGCGCGTTCCCAATGTGCAAGATTAGAGTTTGAAACAGTTGAACAATCTTTTAAATGAGCTTGGGTTTGGTTTTGTTTGTTTTTGTTTGTTTGTTTCGGGGTTTTTTTTAACTGCATCGCACCACTGACAACATAGCCGGTTTTCGACAAAGAAATGCAATTTCTGTTTCAAAGTTTTGTGTTGTAACTTGAAGTCGAACCGAGCTATTGTCAGCATGCCCTTTTCACTGGTACGAGTCCTGTGTTTTATGTTTTTGGAGCACTTAATTGTGGGTTTGCATGGCGGACACTTGTTTCAAGTTCCACGTATCATGAGACACCTTTCCTCACCCGCACAGTCATTGCTTCGTATGAAAAGTTCACGGCTTCGCATCCTGAAGGTGGTTCTACTTATTATAAAGGATAATCTGGACGGCAGGACCACCTGATACTCGAGAAATTCAGAGTTCCAAGATTCAGTTCATGTAAGTCAAGTATCTGCAAAGGTTTCAGACCCAAATCCACCGCCCTGTCTAAACATCAGAGCTTCCTGAATCTCCAGCTATTGTTAGTACTTTTCGAGTGTCCTATCTTGACCATGTCAGTCAGGCAGGCATGGAGACTGTCCAGATACCAAGTGCCAACTAGGACGACAAACTGTGATTGAGAACTTGAACTTGACGCTTGTCTGATAGCTAGTACAGATAGATAGACGTACAGTATGTTCATGTATCTGCTCGGGGCGATTAAAATATAGTTAATTAGACTGACTGAGATCAGGTGTATGTGGGGTAGACAGTGCGTCACTGCCCCGTGTCACACAGACTGGACAATGCTGGCTCTAAAGCCGCCGGCTTGACCTCAGGTCAAATACTCAATTTTGATAAACCGATATTGATGATTCATTGATACACGTACTGACGTACACAATACTGGTTACGTTACCGTTGACTAAATGTAATAGTTGCAATTTTTGTCAATGCTGACTAAGCTACAAATTTGAACTCTCTTGGAAGCAGATTCAGTAGTAGCCGGTATAGGGGGTGTTCCAGTTTCAAGATCAGGAAGAGAAGGCCTTTTTAGACAGCCAGTTAGTTGGGGTTGGTTGCTGATTTAGCGTCCTTAATCTCCACCAAATCAATGTCAAACTGATATCAAAGACGGGCAGCCAACAAGAAGAAATCCACTTGTTCGTTGTTGCTGTTTCCAGGTGGGACTCGAACTGAACTCATGACCCGAGCAGTGAACGTCCAACTCTCTACCCAGCTTCGGGCTATCCCGGCTCCCCCATTTTTTCTGTTTGTTTTGTTGTTGTTGTTGCTCTTGTGTTTGTTTTTTATTTCTATTTCTGTTTTTAACAGGCGACCAACCAACACCGTGGCAGTGTAATTTTAGTAACAAACAGACCACCACTGGCCTGGCAATTGATGACCCTCTTCGACAGGCTAATGCCTTATACAGGTGGCTGCCTAGACAGCTTTGTCTACATGCAGTGCGAATATTGCCTTCTGTCGTTTGTTTTACTCGTTTTTACTACACCAGCAGTCCGGTTTACGAGGACGTCTGGCGAGCAATATGGCCCCAGTACAGCCAGCCACAAACCGAGGCATGGTTCACCTCACTGCGATTGATTTGCTCGCTCTGACACGTATACCGGCCAAGAGCTGCCGCTAACAAATGGTGATGCTAAGATTATACTTTTTAGGACCAGTGCCAGGAATCATTTAGAAGGGTCAGAAGAGGCAGCCGGTCTTAGGGAACCGTGATGATTCAGTTCAAGCTGGGTGTTGGAGGTTCAACGTTTCCTTTCTGCCACGAAGGTCAGTCATTTCAAAAATAGCGGGGTTGGGAATGGCCCGGGGGGGGGGGGGGGAGGCTGTACTCAGGGAAAGGATTTGTACAAAATTTGATCTTATTGGAATCCAAATCCCAAACTATCTGATCGAGAGTCCAGCGCTCAACCACCGGCTAAGTGGACCCTATGCCATTGACTGGTTGGTTCTTGGGGCTTTGACGTACCTGCCACAGGAGTGATCAGTTGGGGACGGCCCTAATGGGCGATGTGTCATAGGGAGGGGACAGCTACGTTTAACTGAACAGTCCAGCTGAACGCTATTCAGTCCAGTCTGACTGCCAGTTCGGCCAGATTTGCTATATCCTAAATTGTGATGGGCAAGTTAAACAAACAGATCCAGTTCACGCAGCCATAGTCGGAAACGGGCAACGTTATAGAGTAGGCTCAATTTTTTTTTTTTAAACTCCCGCTCAGGGGCCAGTGTGAGCACGCGTATAGACTGCTTCGCAGTCAGACCACCGACCCCCTAATGCGGTTTCCCTGTTGAAGGATATACTAACACTGTCTGTTGCGATAGTCTGTACAAAGCTGTTTTCCGGTTCTACTCAGT
>JACVVK020000129.1:782500-830000 GCA_018292915.2 Batillaria attramentaria | reverse complement strand
TTGTTTTTTTGGTTGTTTTTTTTTTGGGGGGGGGTTGTTGTTGTTGTTGTTGGGGGGGGGGGTGTTGTTGGTTTTTCGAGCGCAGAGACACCATCTTCAGCTGAAGTTAGCTGAAGTGGCACCTAGGGCAGATGTCGAGCTAGAAAAGAAATCGTGCCAGGGGCGGGCAAGGGCGACGTGTAGCAGGCAGTAACAGGTGGCACAAGCAATACGTAGCAACACCCCCTCCACACAAAGACATCAAAGGCTAACCTGTGGGAAACGCTACCCATTGACAATATTGCCGGCAAAATGCGATCCCCCGCCGTCGCTGTCCGCTGTGTGGCGCCGTGGGTAAGCGGACTAAGTACCTGTCCAGCTGGCAGCGGAACCATCTCGCGACAATGGCTCGCGCGTAACTGACTGGACACCAAACGTCAGCATTGTTGACGTGGAGTGGTCGAGTTGGGTAAGCTGTGACAGCCCTCTTCACCCCCCCCCCCCCTCCCCCCCCGTCAGCACAGGGGGTCAGGCCGGCCTCTTGTAGTTGTTTTGGTGTAAGGTCCTGTTTGGGTGTCCGGTTTGTGCTGTCAGTGTGTGTGTGGTGCTGATAAAGGCACTAGGGGAGAGGCAGCTAGGGTGGTAGAGAGGACAAGTACGGATGTCCGCGTTGTTTTTATTGGCGATGTCTCCTGTCTCTCATGGTCGTGTAGGTCATTGGTCATGACGCCAGAAACATGTGTATGTTGTCACTTGTTCGTACGAGCAGATGTTGGCAGACTTCCCAGATTGAGTGCCCGTGAACTGACTAAAGACGTGACCAGAGTATTTTGCTGATGGTGAGTTGGATGGTTAGTAGAAGTTCAACGTGTCCGTCACAAGATTGAAGACTGCACCAATGAGCAGGAGGAAAGGGTGGAGTGGGGTGGCTGTTAGGGGGTTTAACGTCCTTTTCCACCACATACGGGTGATATCAAAGACGGGGCAACGATGACTGAAAAAGCCAGCACAAAAATTTGGCCCCACTGAGCCGGGATACGAACTCACGACCCGAGCATTAGAAGTCCAAGAGCAGGAGGAAAGGACAGCTACCCTAACTGAACAGTCCGCCTAAACACTTTTGAGTCCAGACAGACTGACATGTCAGCCACATTTGATAGTCAATCAGTGGACAAGTTACACAAACAGTTCACACGACCAGAGGAAACGGGCAACGCTATGAGTAAGCATTGCGCCGTACATTGGTAGGTTAGTCAGAACTACCCCAAATGAACAATCCAGCTAAGTACAATTAAATCCAGACCACAGACCTAAAAAAAGATAGACCCACCGCCGCACGCTGCCACCGCTGCTTGCGAGTGTCGCTATCGCGGCCATCTTGTGAATACCAGAACTCAGATGCTCTGTGTACAGGACGCCTCGTCAGTTCGAAATACAAAGTTCTTTAGAAAGACGTCATCAGAAATGTGACGTAAGATAAAGCGGACCAATGCTATGCGCGCTATGTAAACAGCTGATAGCGTCTGACCAATGCTATGCGCGCTATGTAAACAGCTGATAGCGTCTGGCACTTCCAGGTACTCGCAACATGGCGCGCGGCGGCGTCACACTTCCAGCACCGCAGGGGGTCTGTCTCGTTTAGGTCTGTGATCCAGACTGACTGACAGGTCGGCTACATTTGACTCGATGTGTCCTTGACTGTGATGGACAAGTTACACAAACAAGGCCCCATCCACACAGCCAGAGGACACGGGAAACATTAAGAGTGCAGATTCCCATATTGTTTTTATAGCCGGCTGATGTCAGTCTCCTGTTCAAGTTCCCGCGCTCTCACACGTCGTTGTTCATAACATGCAGTGTACGGTACGTCGTCCTGTATGTCTGCACACACTGGCAGACTGCCAGACTGATTGCACATGACACTGACCAGTCCTGGAAGAGGTGTCTTGCCGCTGGCACATGGTAGCGACAACAATCCATGGTATCTATTGATTCTGTCGTGTTTTCCCTCAGGTTTTACCTCAGTCTCCGACATGCCGGGGAGCAAAAACTGAGGTAGAGGGTGGGTGGGTGTTTGAGGGTTTAACGTCCTTTTCCACCACATACGGGTGATATCAAAGACGGGGCAACGATGAAAAAGCCAGCACAAGTATTAAATTGGCCCCAGCCTGGATACGAACTCACGACCCGAGCACTGAGGTAGAGAGTCAGTTGGACTTCCAGTGTTCAGTGGTGAGCCGGTTCGAATCCCGGCTGGGGTCAAATAATTGTGCTGGCTTTTTCCTCGTTGCATGCCCCGTCCTTGATAACACCTTATGTGGTCGGGAAACTGAAAGACGTTTAATTAACGTCATGCCTCATTTCATGCCGGATCGGCGTATGGTAATGACGTTATTGTCAGTGTTGGCAGCTCGGTGTGGCGCTGTATCAGGATGTAAAGTTTACCTTGGGCCTGGTAGTATGACGGAGCAATATTCGTCAGCAAGTTGAAGAGAGGATGGGACAAGGTTTGGACGATTGATGAACCAGACGTGTCATCACACACACACACACACACACACACACACACACACACCGTCACACACACCGTCACACACACACACACACACACACCGTCACACACACACACCGTCACACACACACACACACACACACACACCGTCACACACACACACCGTCACACACACACACACACACACACACACACACCGTCACACCACACACACACACACACACACACACACACACACACACCGTCACACACACACACACACACACACACACACCGTCACACACACACACACACACACACACACCGTTCACACACACACACACACAACACCGTCACACACCGACACACACACACACACACACCACACACACACACACACCGTCACACACACCACACACACACCGTCACACACACACCGTCACACACACACACACACACACACACACCACCGTCACACACCGACACACACACACACACACACACACACACACACACACACACACACACACCGTCACACACACACACACACCGTCACACACACACCGTCACACACACACACACACACACACACACACACCGAGACAGCCGGAACTGACAGAGAAGGTTGAGAGATCGCGGGACAGCGTAAAAAGCGCAATTAAAACAAGAGGGGTCGCGCGACAATAACCCTTGCTAAAACTGAGTATTTCTAAACATGCGAAAAACGAAAACACGCCAGCACATGACCATACCAGTGTACGCATTGTGTGTGTTTGAGTTGTTGTTGTTGTTGTTGTTTTTTTTGGGGGGTGTGCTGTTGGTTTCTTTTGTTTTTTGCTGTTGTTGAGATGTTTGTTTGTTTCTTTCTTTCTTTGTTTGTTTGTTTGTTTGAGATTTTCGTGGGTTATTGTTATTGTTATTTGTTTGTTTGTGTTGTTAGTGGTGGTGGTGGTGGTGGTTTGGTTTGTGTTTTGGGGGGTTTGTGTTTTTGTTTTGTTTTGTTTTGTTTTTTAGGGGAGTGCTTACTCGAAACTCTGAACTGATCTTCAATATCAGTGTGTATGATCAAACTGTTGTTCTGTTCCTGTTTGGTTGGTTTAAAACTGCACTCGTCGGACCCTGAGTGTAGAGGACTGCTTGCTCTCAATGCAACGAATCTCGTAAATATCAGTGTGCCGTGACAAGGCTACAGAGAGAGAGAGAGAGAGTCGGAGAGCTCCGGAAACCCTCGCAACCTTACACTGTTATTCATATCCGTCGTAAGTATCTGACAGAGAAGCATAATAAAGGTGTTGATGCGTGTAGCCTACCTGTGACTGTGACGCTGAGATGGTGACCGAGCAGGACGGTAAGGAGAGAGAGAGAGGGGGGGGGGGGGAGGGGGAGTGCACTCTAAAGATAGATTTCGGGGGGCAAAAGGTGCGGCTGGTGACGCAAATGATGTAACCGAAGCCAAACACGGCGACCGTACACAAGCCTTGGCGGGCGCCGTCCGTATTGAACGAAGGATATAGTGTGCCTGCGCCGTGGATAAAAATCAACATAGTCTCGCGTTTACACCTGTTACCTGGTCTAGCTGTTTTCTTATGCCCCGACTACGTCAACACGTGTGCCCTAACCTCTGTCATAATCATAGCTGGCCCACGCCGCCAGCTGCCTGTGATGAGACGTGCAGTGACATGTTCTGCAGACAAACGTTAAAGCCGCTGTTGTTACCACTGCTATGTGTTTTGTATGGATTCAAGATTCAAGATTCAAGATTTTATTTTCCTTTTTTTTTTCCCCTTTTTGGGTATGGAGGATACTTTTTTTTTTTTAAGTAACAAATAAACCAAGATCACATATAGACAGAAAGATATTGTGTCAAGTTAGACGGAAGATATAATTATGTACAACACACACACACACAGACACACACACACACACACACACACACACACACACACACACACACACACACACACACACACACAGAGAGAGAGAGAGAGAGAGAGAGAGAGAGAGAGAGAGAGAGAGCAGTTGGATTTTGATTCCAGCAGTTTACAAAGACTGTATGTCGATTTTAGTCTAGTGAAACGAAGTGTGTATATGCTTGTTGTGTTCCTCTTGAAACGCCGGAAGCAACAGAGAGACAGAGAGCCGTGCCATCAAGGAGAACTCAGCCGTCTGTAAAGCCGGCGACGCCCGCCACGTTTCCACGTCAGTCGGCTGCTGAAACTCATTGAGGTACATGGTCGAGTGTAGTCATCACACTGTCGCCAGCTACTGAGTTTTGGCTTGTCAACTGAATACCAACCTATCTGTGCATGTATTTGTGCGTGTGCCATAGTGGTGTGATGCTAGGCACCACAAAAAAAAACAGCTCGAAATGATCTGTGAGCCGAAAAATCTTACAATCAGGGACTTTAAGTTACTATACTGAGCACCACACACACACACACACACACACACACACACACACACACACACACACACACACACCAGAAACTGCGGGTATAAATACTTGAAATTGTTTTCTTCCGTCCTCGAAAATGAGTAACGTTGTTGAGGAGAGGTTGTCTCTTGTTCAAGAACACACTTCAGTCAGAGGTTTTTCCTTCTCAGATAAGACATTCGTGTCGTGATAAGAAAAATAAATCTCTTTGCTGTGTTTTGCCCTTGAAAATTTCAACAGCAACAAAAAAAAAAATACATAATTTATATCAATTCTATCACGTGCTAGGCCATAACCAAACTGTTTACTAGTTTCATGTTGTAAAATAGTGCACTGTTGACACTTTTTTAACTTTGTATTTCATGTTATGTTATAATACATAATTTATTATAATTTCTTCGTATTTCTTACGTATTTGTAGTTTTGACGAAGGCAATACCAATATCATTACCGGGCCTCATGACACAGTTACAATTTATGCATTTGTATTTCTTTAAACACATACAAATCAGTGATCTCCAATAGGGTCAGTGACGGACACGGTTCAGTTTCGCGTGAATCTGGCTGCCCAACTCTTTGCCAGCTCCAGTGGTGTTCCTCCCTGGTCATGGGTGGAATCCACGGAGGGCTCGAAAGCTGAAGCAATTTTTATTATGCATGATGATGGAGATGAAGATGATGGTAAGATGATGCTATGGAGATCCGTGAGGTTTGGGACTGCGGGACAGGGCCGCATTCCACGCTTCCTGTCATAAATATCCCTGCGTTAAACAGGCCCAGGAACTAGGGTATCAATTTGCGTGAATCTTGTGTTAAATTTTCGTTTGGCTTCTTTGTTACGATCATCGACCTTTTGGTAGGTAAAAGCTGGTAAAAGGATGTGCCGCTGCTCTAGAAGTTATACCGCGTGAATCCTCAAGCAGATGTGCCCAAGATAACGGCTCGAACAAGTATTGTAAAATAATGTTCTCACGTCCGGATATGAGACGGGAGCATGTTCAGGCTATTTTCGATATCGTGTGAACTGGCCCGAGCAGGCACGGACTCCGCTGATACCACCCATCAGTCAAGTTACTCGTCAGTGACGTGCAGAGGTCTGTCAGATCATTGTTTCGATGTGCGCATCTCGGTACAGGAATTGCCGGTACCAGGCAAGGCGGCTGTCAAAGGTTACCGGTCCGCAACACGTGACGTCAGGCGACCACTGAATGACGGCGCATGGCAGTGCAAGGCGGCATCCGGGTACTTATTGACGTAGACCATTTAGTGACATTTGCCGTCCGTGCGTTTTGTACGGACACGGAAATTGCTTTTTCAGATTGATAAGATGATATAGGTGTCATGTTTAAACTTTTTTCTTTTTTCTTTTTTTTGTCTGCGCTATCCAGTCGCGACAGTCGGTGTCAATATTCACTGGTCCTTCGTGTGTGTGTGTGTGTGTGTGTGTGTGTGTGTGTGTGTGTGTGTGTGTGTGTGTGTGTGTGTGTGTGTGTGTGTGCGTGTCTGTCTGTCTGTCTGTCTGTCTGTGTCTGTGTCTGTGTTGCTTGATGCTTTAGAGAAAACTGATCAAGTAAGTGCGGGAATCTTGAATTCTCAGAGACAGACAGACAGACAGACAGGCAGGCAGACAGAGAGGGGGGGTATCAATACCAAACTAAAAATCATCAAAGCACAATCTACATTTTTTTTTTAAAGACTTCGAAAGAAATACGAGCAAATCTGTTTATTAACGAGCGCATTTTATCGAATGTGAACAACTGATTGTTTGCAACAAAATTTTATCAAACATCATTATCAGGCCAGCGAAACAGACAAGTTCCGCCATGCTCCAGGTATCAAATATGAAACAACTGATTGCAATGAGTATGCACACATGAAAACGTAATGTTGATAACTTTATCCAAGACAGCGTGACATCAACATCAAATGAACGAAGTGGACACCTATCTGGTGTTTACAGAGGACACGGAAAGACCCAACAAGCAAAAAGGATTGAGCAAAATGTAACTCTAAGGTGCGGCAGGCAAACGTTTAACGAAAAACAGAAAGGGAAAACTCTCGTAAAACAGGTGAAAGCACGCGAGACTTAGCGAGAAGCAGTAAGTATGTCAACTGGTTTCTTTGTTGTAGCATGAAAATGGCGCGTCATCAAAGCACAGTTATGACGTCAACCAATTCTAATTCTAATATGCTAAGAAGGCCAAGTTCGTGGCACTTTCGTGTAACAAAACACAGCTTTTAAAAACTATTTTACAAAATCACATTATGAAACAAATCTTTTTTCGCAGAATCACGTCAAGTGACAACTGAGAGGAAATGAAAATACACCCTCAATGCGCGAATCTCATCGTATTGAAGAACCGTGAAGAAAAAAATCTGAATGAAAAACAGACACACAAAAAAAAACATATCAAACCTCGCAAAATGCGGCACAAAGGCAAAACCTCATTTTATGTCTAACAATGCGTAAACAGAAGAAGAAGGCTCAAGGAAAAGGATGAAAATGAAACTGAACAAAATGTCTACTTGCCCGCGCTTTTTTTTTCTGTCTGAGAACGTTTGGCTAAAAAGCAAAATTTTAAGAGCAAATCGCCACAAAGCTGACAAAATCGCAAATAAAACCCATAGGAAATAAAAGCTTCCATAAGCTGTCCCCACTAGCCTGGAATCATTTTCTGATCAGTGTCAAATTGAATGAAAGTTTCACTGCGGTGTGTCCGTGAGATAATCACTTTTCACAAATAATTGCTTCTTCCTGGCAGGCGAAAGAAACAAGACCTTCGGATTTGCTATCCCTTTTTACCAATGCAACGGTCGTCTGAATGACGGGCACCCTTACGGCACACTCTGGACTGGAAGCCCCCTGATCTCATAGCCCCAACCTCCACCCTCACCACGCCCCACCCCCACACCGCTCCTTTCACAGCCTGGACTGGAAGCCCACTGATCTAACCCAACCCCCTCCCCCCCCCCCAAAAACACCCTTCAAGGAAAACAGAAGCCCTTCGAACAACAGACAACAAGACATTTTTGAACAAGGTACGTGTAGGGACGTCAAAAACTTGACCGAACAAGTCGACAGGACAACTTGTTATTTTTTCATGCACTGAAGTACAAAAAACCATGTTCTCTCCGTTAGCGTTCCTCCGCATGTGTACAATTTTGTGCTCTGACAGGCCAAGGTAACCCACGACGTAACTGATGACCAAGAGCCAAGTGTTGGACCCTTGCAAAAACCATTGAGCAAACGTTCATTTTTTTCGCATCCAAGCAAGCGCAGTCCTGTTCTACGGGTTATGACAATTGTAGTTTGGGGGAAGCTCCACACAGTCATGCTGTTTCGGACACAAGCAAACGCATAAAGGCCATGCACGAGGCTATGCAAGTTGGCATATCTCTCTCTCTCTCTCTCTCTCTCTCTCTCTCTCACACACATACACATACACACACACACACACACACACACACACACACACACACACACACACACACACCTCTATTTACAAGTCTCCTGCACGAGCGCAGGGGACATAGAAAGCGTCTATGGTAACACGGTAATAATCAGTCGTACGTTACAAAAATTGCATAGTTCCCAGCTTGTCTTATTGCATTGTTCCAGGGGGGAGAAGAGGGCTCTACACAGCAGACTTTTGCAAGTCTCTTTCTCAAGGCACAATTTTACGACAACCGTCAACCGCATTCTCTTTCTCTCTCTCGCTCTCGATCTCTCACTCTCCTTCCTAGAATATTCGCCCCAAGGTCAGTACAATCTCGCTCAAGTCTCGCGCTCTGTACACATCACATTCAAAATTTCAATACGCAAAAAAAGGTATAAAAAATCACATCTAATCATTTTGAAAGAAATTACTCGGTCAAATCAACAGCGTGTTTCAGTGGGTGAAAGCAAAGTCAACTTATTCAGTAAACATTTAAATCATAACAATCCGCACAAGACGAAAAAGATCTCAAAGTCTGACTTGCTGTGAGACTTGGAACAGTCTATTGCTCTTCTCTACGTCTACCAAAATCTCATAGCACACAAAAAAATGGTCCCTTGCAACTTCATTTTGTTTAAAGGTGTCCCCTGTTTAGTTTTCTTGTGTCTGCCGCACAACTTTCCACCAGTGAAAAACCCTCTTGTGTTCGCTGCAGATTTTCCTTTACAACCACCATTCACACTTTACTCTGCAAGATCTTATCTGCAGTAAAGCTTCACGCTGTCTCAGAGCATGTGGAATCTTCGATTGTTCCGAGTCTCTGTCTTCCAAACAGCGAAACGGAAGGCAGAGCGTCACCCACTCGAACTCCTTCCCAAAGTTCAGTTTGGTCTTAATACTATTCAATATTCACTCTTCAAGATAGCGCAAGGCTACAACACGGCAAGATATTAAGTACCGCGCTCCACAAAAGAAAAAAAAAACTTCATAAAATATGAAAATGAGCCCACGTTTGGCCTTACAAAAACTCGGTATGGAAACCCAGAAAGGTTCAATCAAAGCCTGTTAATCAGAGGTTCGCCATAGTTGCACACGGGTCTTCAGCACACCCGACAAACAAGTCCAACGAAGGTGTCCGAGGTTCTGCGTGGACAACATGAACATGAGACAGAAGACATTAGCAGGCTTTCGTTCTCCACCACAGAAATACAGTGAACTTACAGAAGCGGGACAAGTTCGTCTGTTTTATCAACTGTCGGCACCATATGAAAAGGAGTTCACGATCGCTCACATGTTACCATCCGATTATCACAAGAAAAACGTGCTCCTGGCTACAAGGTCTGGCAAGCGTCTCATAGCTGGGATTTTCGAAGAAGGGTGTCTTCTAAGGTGTAATATGTGTAATTATTACACCTTTAATTAGTGTTCTCGAAGACGTCCTCGCCACATATCTGTGCAGGTTAAGACGGAGGAGGGAGCGCATGTGTGTTTGTGCTTGCCCCCTTTCCAAGAAGTCCACAACAGCTTCAAGTCCACGACAAAATCCCACGTAAACATACATTCCAACGTTCCTCTTGATTTGTTTCCCAGATCCAAGTATCACAACGTTTGCTTTTGTAGGTTTTTTTTTTCTTTTGTCCAGTTCCCTGCACCATTGTCACGATCAACATTGCGTGTCACGAACAGGCCAACGTTGTCACGAACAACATACCTGGTCACGTAACACTCAGCGTGTCCAACTCGCACACGGCGCTAAGATACAGTTCAAGTCCAAGCAGGATGGCGGGGAGGGCGTGTTATCAAATGAAGCAGCAGAACTTTTTCCAGCCCGCCTTTTTATGGCTGGAGGTCTCAGCCCCACCGGCCACAGCCAGCACCCCAGTGTTCTCTTTGCTCTTGCTACGTTTGGATTTGCGGAAACTCTTGGAGCGCGTCAGTTCCGTTTCGTTCCAGTTCAAGGACGTGAGAATGGACGTGTCAAACACCTCCTTCAAGTTCTTCTGCGTGAGGGCCGAGCACTCGACGTACTGGGCGCCCAGCTGGTGGGCGAGTTTCATGGCGTCCTCCTCCGAGACCGGCTTCTCCTTGTACTTGGCCAGCTCGATCAGCACCTTGACGTCGTTCCGCAGATCGCTCTGCGTGCCCACCAGGACGAGCGGTGCCCGCGGGCAGTGCTCCCGGATCTCCGACACCCACTTCTCGCACACGTTGTGGAAGGAGGTGGGCGACACGACGCTGAAGCACAGCAGGAAGATGTCCGTGTTGGGGTAGCACAGGGGCCGGAGTGTATCGAAGTCATCCTGAAACACAGGGAGAGAAAGCACGGTATCAGTCTCGTGATCTTCACAACACACGAATATGGGTCGGCGGGCACCACCTTCGTGGTGCAGTAGTCAGGCATGCACCACGATCTTCTTAGTGCCGATAGAACAACAGTAGAAAAGGTCGTCGGAAAGCAGACAAGGTTCAGAAAAGAGGAAATAAGAAATGGAACTGTCTACAGAGAAAAAAAAAACCATAGGGACAGGTACACAAGGCGTCAAAACAAATGCACGTGATACACGGTGACAAGGCCACGGCACTCAAAGCTGCTCGGCAGCGAAGAAATGACCGCTTACGAACCATTTTTCAACAAAATCTGACTATCACCACATAAAAAAGCCAGACAGCGCGACCTTGATCCTCCACGTGACACCTGACGTGCTAGAACAGTTCTTCCCACCGAACACTTCAACCAGCTAACGCCATATTTCATGACACACTAAGAAGTCAGCTCCATTGTGCATTGCTTACTGTCTCGTGAACCCGCGAGGAACAAAAGTACCAGTCACAATAAAAACGATCACCGTACAGTCACTTAAAAGGTAGAGAAACAGCGGCCATAAAGATAAATGGGGCAACTAAGTGGTCTTTTGCGTCGGCCCTGACCATAAAGCACGTCATAAACGCCAGACGGGTAAAGAAGATAAGACTGCTCTATACAAACAATGACAGTACTATTACTAGACATATTCGGAACAACACCTTTCTTGTCTTTTATATTAGTGTATGAATATGTAAAAGGTAGTGGTTTGTTGTTGTTGTGGTTGTTGTGGTTCTTCTTCTTCTTCTGCTTCTTCTTTCAAGCGCAGACAATGTACCCAACCAATCATAGAACGTTTGGAAGGCAGTGAGAGACAAGGGTCCACCCTTCATCAGCCGAAAGTTTATGTCAGTGCAACTGTTTATTTTCCACAAGGGACATCCATCTTCCCTTCAGTGCAAAAGGGGTGTGTGCCTTACAAGTGTTTTTGGTTGCTGTTGTTGTTTTTTGGGATTTTTTGCAAAGTGTACTAGACAAACTGCCCACCCAAAAGGGAGTAACACATTTGAGGGGGCTGGGGGAGGACGCGGGTGGGCAAAACTAATCCTTCACTCGTCTGGCACATTATGCACGAATTCCACCTGACTTGTCCCGAACAATCCCGGCCCCCCAGCATCTCTTTGAACGTCTCACACCTAAATCTGTTTTTGTCAGGTAACTGTTTGACCGATTCTTCGTGGCCGCCAGCGAGCAGTCCTCTTGAGCCAGCCTACCTTTCGCTTTCCCTCCTCTCCCCCTCCCCCCACCCCTCCTTCCTCCCCCTCTCCCCGCCGTTCAAAAAACAGCTCCCATCACTAGCCCTCGTGAAAAAAAAAAAGCGAGTCGTGGCCGTTCCTAAAGTACAATAGAGGTTTTCATGGTCTGGTAGTTCACAGGGCCGTGAAACCGTTTACGAGGTCTTCTCTCTCCTACTGCCCTGTCTAGTCTACAGCCAGTTTTGTGTTGAGAGCAAGCTTTCAGTCCTGGCTGGCCACCAACAATACAAACTAAAACACAACGTGTGGTCCCCCCCTTTTTTTTTTCCTCCGTTCCTCTTTATAAAGCACTACTAAGCGACGAAAGACCCATCAGACACAACGTGAACTAGCGGATGACCCGGAGAAAGAACGCTTCCTAGCAGTTCTAAATTAATCATTAGAAATGTAAGTTAAATTTTTGGAATGGTCGGTAGGCTTGGGGTTCACCACTCTGGTTTTTTTGTTGTTGTTTTTTTTTTTTTTTTTTTTTTCCTGAAGCAAAGGCGATACCAAAGACTGGGTTCCAAGGAAAACGCCAGAACAAAGATTGCGCTCCCAGTCAGCAGTCGAACTCACGACAGACGTCCAGCGTTATGATTCCCCTGTCCCCGAAAGTTACCAAAGCATAAAGAGGGTAATATGGAAACCCAACTTCTTGAAGGTGTAAGGCGGACCTGAGAAAAGGAACCGATCCGTTCACACCCATGAAGCTGTTAGCTGCAGTAAACGCCCCCGAAATTACAAGCGCAAGTCATTCCCACAGGATTCAGCTCAACGTGTTTATTCCATCGAGTTCTCAGATGCACCAGGCAACAGATGCTGATCCCCTCAAACACACACACCAAAACACCTCTTGCTGCAGGTGTGGGGTGTTACTGTCAAAAATTTCTTACCTTACCACAAACACCCCTTTCAAATCACCGATGCTTCACTACACTTAAATGCTCCTGCAGGTGGCTTCAGGTGTGGCCACACACTGAAACGTTTTCCGAACTCACACACGCACAAGACGGCTGTACGGATGTAGGCAAACGTCAAAAGTAAATCCATCTTCTATTCCGCTTGCGGGGAGGGCATGAATAAAGCAATTTTTGCCTTCAAGATCTGGTCAATTACATGCCTTTTCGGTAACCGCCATGAATATGATGGCCAAATCCGGCCCGCCACCTCCCTCGAGCTTTGTCAGTGCGATGGGATTTCACGGCGTGACGGTTCTGAGTAGGGCAAGTTGAAAAGAGCGTGACGAAGTGATCGCGCCATAGAAGACCGTATAGTCAAGCGTTCAGGTGACTCATCCTGCCTCAAAATATTACATAAAATTGACGAAGTGTAACACTGATGAAAGCAAAACGAAGGCAGAGTACGTGTAAGTGAATCGTACTGTATACCCGGTAGCGTTTGTCTGTGTTTTCTGTCCGTTTCCCCGTGCTGTTTAGCGCACCTAACCGTGTCCCTTGAAATTGACTTGAGGGATTTACACCTCCCCCCCCCCCTCCACTTCCATGATTGGGGATATGAGATGCTGTGTTTTCTCATTCTATGTTGTCTAAAGCTTTCTTCTTTTGCCGCTTACCCCGCCCCCATTACCACCACCATCCCCATCCAACCTTGCAAGGGAACGTGTAAAATGACCTGACTCAGGTAACGTAAATAACAACAAAGCACCTGTCGAGAGCAGGTGAAAACCAACCGATGACAACGTTTACGAGCCACCGCTCACAAGGGTTAGTCCCAGGGGTCGGGGACAGCCGACAGCAGACGTAGGGTGGTCCAAAAAGGACAGAGGGACCACCGGGTGCAGAGCGGGAGGGTCGGGGAGGTAAAAGCTTGCAGCTAAAGGCACGAGTGCCGGGTCTTTGTGACAAAATAAAGGCGACCCCTCGTGACGGGGACAACTGCCTCTACCACCACTAAGCAACCAGCTTCTGTCCAGACAAGGGAGGCCAAGAGGCGTGAGTGAGTCAGGGACATGGCATGCCCCCCCCCCCCTTAAATGTCCCAGACCTTAGCTGGACTTTTGTGCGAGGTTCAGTCTTCGCAAGCAGCGTGGTCTGCATACAGTTTAGGACCGGTGGGGGGGGGGGGGGGGACAGCGGTGTGTTGTCAGGTTTGTGATTTGTTCTGGCTGGTTCACGCGGTGCTCGATGTGGCGGCTGCACAAGTGACGGCTTGTGGTTTGTGTGTTTTGACGTCCTGGGAAATGCATGGGATGCTGCGGCAGGAACTTGTCCCTGAGGGTCCTAACCTGCCTCTGCGTGTCTGCTTGTCTCTGTGTGTGTGTGTGTGTGTGTGTGTGTGTGTGGAGAAAGACAGAGAGAGAGAGAGACAGACAGACAGACAGACATAGTGTTTGTCCATATATACAGCAGTCATTCAGACATTCAGTCAAGGTGACCCTAACAAACACTTAACTTTTCCACATTAAATGTGAGAACAAATAGCACAAGAAGACTCATTTACATGGTGGAGGGTCACATTTATGTTATTTAACAGTTGTTATGGTTGACAGAGCTCAAGAGGTAATCTCCCTCAACAAGATAAGGCTTTGGTTTCAAGAAAAGAGTTTTTTGGTTTTTTTTTAAATACACGTAATACGTGTAACTGCTGTCCAAAACAAACCACGTGAGAGGAAATACCATATATGGACAGATGAAGAAGGGTGCCCAAAAGACAACACTTTGATTTTCACAACCATCAGCCAAATCACAGGGCGAAAATTCCAGTCAGTGGACAAGATGAGGACGGTAAAGCGGGCGTATGCTCCTCAGTTGACCCTGCTCCGCCCCTGAAACGCACCGACTGTGACCGCTGTGTGCGTGCTGGCGTGTCTGTAATTACCTTGACAATAATAACGGACGCTAATCCTTTGCCTATCAAAGGCCATCGGCCTGGGATCAATGTGGACATGCGGTGCGGTTTCTTTTCGGGTGGCTGACTTCGCACCAGATGAGACCCCGACCTCAAATGTGTTTTCTTCTTCTTCTTTTTTTTTTTTTTTTTTTTCTTTTCATTTTTCCCACCCAGCTGAGAATATTAAGCTCATAAAGATCAGTCGGGTAACCCTAAAAGAGAGTGAAGCTTTAGACTTAAAGAGATCAGCGGTTGAACGATCAGGATGTACTGAAGCAGGGAACGAAACTCATATTCTGTCAAAATGTCACTGTCGCTGCATTTCTATGAAAACTGCTCGTTCACCGAAAAGAGGAAAAAAAAAAAAAAAAAAAACAGGTGGCGTTACCGAACGAAATCCACAACTGAGCAAGTTAAACTTTCATTCTGAGAATCAAAAACGGAAATTCTGATAATGCTTCAAGTTCAGGTTTACAGTCCAGTTGGTTGTCTTCCACTGAGGCATTGCCCCGAAACAGTATTCAGAAGCCAAAATAAGGAAACACACAAAAAGCGGGTAAACTATATTCCTAAACAGAAGGGGGGCTTGTGAGCAGAAAACTAGGGGCGGCGTACACGTGCCGAAAAAAACAAAAAGGTTCTTCTTCATTTCGCTGTCGCTGCATGTTTTGTTAAAGGAAAAGCCTGTTCCCCTCGCAGCTACGTAACGTGTATGCATGCAGAAAGAAGCCAGTAAAGACAAAAATAAACCCACAGCGCGCTATGTCTGTGTCGTGTTGTGTCCCGGAGCTTTGCAGTATTCATGCGCTGTATTGACTGCGCGCTGTGGCGCATCCACTTACACGCCGCAGCTCGCGATAACGTCTTCTAGACATGCAACAAGCGACCCCAGACATCGATAGCCCATTTAGCTGCTCTTCTTTTCTCATACATCCCCTCTACCCCCCACCCCCACCCCTACCCCCCCCCCCACCACCCCCACCCCCTTTCCCTGCGTCTCTTAGTCGTGCAGTTTGGAAACCGTCTTCCCAAGTCTTTGCAGTGAGACAAGCTTGCGCGAGTGAAGCGCAACGTATTATTACGCATCGGAAACTGAAGTATCAACAGGTTCTAAAACATCGTCGTACGATGACACTGTGATATTCTCAGAAAAGTGAGTGAGCATAGTTGCTTAACACCCCGCTACCTTCAAATGGGCTTACGGGGACGTGCCTGCACTGCTTAAAAATAGAATTTAAAAAGTAACAGTGAATAAATGATGCAAACAGGTTTACAGGACAGTATAAACCTAGGACATGCAGGAGACGCTACACCTCCATGCTAACTGCGATATTCTCAGGGACACTCGGGAAATTCCTGATGAGTTATTCAAAAAAGTTACGTGCCACGAGACAGCTTCCTAAATTTTAACTTCAGTTCCAATGGCTATTGAGTTAGGCACTAAAAAAAAAAAGGCCGGACCCAACTTGTAAAATTCATTGAACGCAAAGGGTTGCCAATTGTTGCAGTCCATCAAGTTATATCATCCCCATCCCCAGCTATGAATAACGATTCATGTTGACTGACTGATATGCAAATGTAAGGGGTTTGTTAATAACCCACAGACAGAGAGACCTTTCCTCTTCGAAACTGGCGTACAGGCGTGCACGCGACAAGCTCGAGCTGGTATCTCGCTCTGTGTTGTACGTGCTTCACTTACACTACGGCCTGACACAGCGATGTGACCTGAATAACGCAGCGTCTGGTGCCAGACTGGTTCCAGACACAGTCAGTCCACAAAAAACAAAAAGGTTATCATGGGCAAATTGAGAGTAGGTAGAGTTTCCGGATGCATGATAAAGAATGTTTTATAGCTTCCACACGAAATTAATTTGCATAAATACAGCATGACTATCCTTTTCACAACCACCGCTACCACGCCACCCCCCCCCCCTCCTCCCCAAATGAAATCCCTTTCTCTGTATGGTAGCGTTTAAATTCGACAGCGTTACAACCAGAAGGAACAATACAAAGGGTCAAAAAGTCTGTTACATTAACAACTGAATGAAAACAGTGTACGTCTGAATGAAAACAGTGTACGTCTGTCGATATGACAAACCTTACATATGAGGGAAGAGGGTAAGTGTGAAATACAGACTGGTCAACAGCGGCAACAATGCATACAGCTGGTCTAGAAAGCCATACATTCATTACCAACCACTTCATTAACGTCACTGCCAACACCCATTCCACCACACCCCAATAACCGAGCCGATCAATCAATATCAGGGTAACCCGGGGCTGAATGGACTTAAGGGGGCGCGAAGGAGAGTGGAGAAGGAGGGGGGTGGGGGGTGGTGGTGGTGGTTGTGGTGGTACAGCTCAGTGCCGGAACTCCTCAATGAGTTTTCGGGTCACCCGCCAGTCACCGCCGGTTCCTACGCGGACTCCGTCCACAAACCTTTTTTTGACACGCCGCGGCACCTTCTGATGTTTTTGTGGGTCTGTAAACTAATCCCACATTGCCGGAACCAAGGCGGAATGAAGTGAGTATGGTCGGCGCACACACACACCGAGCCCTCTGTCTACACTCGGTCAGAAAGTTGGTGGAGAGAAACCCTATAATTTCGACCTGGACCTGCGTGGATAGGGTCCTCTTACGCGCGCTGCTGAATGTGGGTAACCTTGGCTTGGGGTTAGCGAACCTAGCGCTCGACGGCGGTCAAGTTACGCCAAATGCTGAAAACAGAGACCTGCACAGATATGCATGCATTGCCGTCTGTCCTGTATTTTGCACCACGCACATCGCTCAGTTTGGGGTAGAGTATGCTACAGGGAAATCTGTGCAGTTAAACAACGGTAAAAAGGGGACGATCAGAACATGCGTGGGAAGATCTTCAGATAGCGTGGTTGCTGATTTGAATCTTGTTTTGAACCTTTCGTACTTCCTGAATGTCCGCGATACACATCACTTTACAACTATGTCCCATTTTTTTTTATTTTTTTTTTTTTGGTAATTCCTGATAACATAACTAGTCAGTTTTTCTCGTGACTGACACTGAGATTTTCTAAGAAATCATATGCCCTGACGGGATTCCCAATCAAAACTGTCAGCATAACGACATAACTGTTTCAAGTGTCACACAAAATAAGATTAAAAAATAATAATAAAAAAATAAATGATAAGTCTCTTTATACGGTGAGCTGAGATACAGTAATATGTTAAACTCCTTGACTGATCCCCTACCACCCCTTACTCCACACCACCCTCAGACCTATCACGGTTACCGCACGTCTAGTCACAGTCGTTGTTGAGCAATAATTATGCGACAGAAGAAAAAGAAAAAAAAACGACTGTAAACATGTAAGCTGGATACACCCGTCCCCAGCTCCTTGCCCCCCCCCCCCCCCCCAACACCCGTCTCCTCTTCCTTACCCGACTGAGAAACCTTTCAAGAGCCGGTCATGTATGTATTCAGAGCTGGGGTTGTATAGTAAGTAAAAACCTGGGCTACACAATGAAGCTGGGAGCTCCATTCATAAAACCCGTCTCGCCACTTCCAAGCGGTGGCCCCATTCAAACTTTGCTGGCAACGCCACCGCGTCAGTCTCGGCCTATCGGGCTGGGCTTATATACATTGGCTACCTGGCAGCACAGACTTTAGGGCCAAGCTTGTGACACAGACGGCGACATAACCGGACAAATATTAAACTAGAGACCACCTTATGGAAATGAAATTAAAACGTCAAGAGCGGTTTGAGCAAATATTATTGTCACCGCTCTCAGTTCAAATTATACCTCCCCTCCCCCCCCCCAAAAAAAAAAACCTTCTGTCATTGTGTATTGTCATTTGCTGTGCTGTCTTAATTAATTATATGCCTTCCTTGACAAAACTATAAAAACTAAAAAACATATAACTGAAGAAAGAGACAAAAGTAATGCGTTGTTGCTGTTCTTAGACTACTCAAACCAAAACCGATTCGGTAAGTATCTCTTGAGACACTTTTCATTCCATATAATCCACAGCTTTGACTTATTGCAAAAAAAAAAAAAGACTTGACTGGGGGAACAGACGACAGTTTTGCATCCGCTGTCAACTTAAGGACTGTCATATTGCCGTCTTTAGGGTGCTATCGAGTTTCCCTGCTGAGAAGTAGTCGCGCATGAAGGGAGGGCCGGTTCGCGAGGTCTGCGGTGTTGTTGCTCGGTGGGGTGACGTGACATGACGTGACGTGTGGAGGGACGATGGAAAATTCCCTGGCTGAGGGTTCAGAATGGCACACTACGCTGACACGCAACTGAGGTTATTGAGGCCTGATCCTTGTCTCTTTCTCACACACACACACACACACACACACACACACACACACAGTATCAGACTTGTGTTAATGGATAACCTGTGTTTGGGGGACGGGTTGGCGTAGGGGGGGGGGGGGGCGGTGGCTGCAACCCAGCCACCTCCAGCTGTTCCCCCCACCCACCCCCTACCCTCCCCTCCCCCCTTAGCTGTCAGTTCGCCCACATACTGTATTATGATACCTATTCTCTATTGAAGGTCATACTGCGGTCTCGCTGGCACTCCCCACCCCTCCTCCCCACCCCCTAACCCACCTACTTGTGTTTATTCTGAACAGATGTCAACTCAATACCCAGCAGGTGTACCCAGCCACCAGGTCATATCCTTGAGGAAGATTCTCGGCTTCTTTTTTTATCCTCCTTGTCCAAAACAGGAACACGAATTGCCAGTCAAAGTACTCAGCCCATATACTCCAACATCAAAGAAGGTGAATACCCGGTGAAGTATTTTTAATTTTACTAGTGAAATCAGTAGACTCACGCCGGCCTCTTCAAAGCAAAACGTTCTGCCCCCTAGTACATTTCGTACCGCGCATGAGTATCCCACGTCAGTTTTTGGCCCTTTTTCGGTTTTGGCTCTGTACGCGAAAACCAAGCAAGAGTAACGTTTCCTTTGCGGTTCCTACTGCAGTTAATAAAACACGAGTCAAATCAAAGCGCACACTCCAACTGAGCCAAATTTACATTCATGCACACATAAATTATTTACGTGTGTGTGTGTGTGTGTGTGTGTGTGTGTGTGTGTGTGTGTGTGTGTGTGTGTGTGTGTGTGAGGCAACTGGTGCACAAGCCCAGACTTACTTGGTAAAAATTGAGTTCACAAACACATTCAGTCCATGCTTACAGAAATAAACCAGCCCACATCAACAATTTACAGCAGCCTACGTCAACAGCATACTAATTAGCGTAAGTCTAATTGTACCTTCCTCGTCCATAAAACAATGACACTGTCGCATAGCAAACAACACGGCCCCACCTAAAACCACACTCACACTCACACACAAAAAAAAACAATGCCTGGAATTTACCTACGCCATACTTTCCAGATTAATCCGCGTACAGCAGACCTAAGCACGCCCGGAGACAAGATACGCTGAATAGCTCCGTGTAATTAGCGCATTCTGTAAGCCGAGATGTTATTGGTCAACGACACGGGTCTAGTTTGGTTTTCATCTGTTTGTTTTACTGGTCGATGATGGTATTCTGAGGACGACTTCAACGTGCGAGCAGCGGACTCAGCCGGGACTAAGAGGCACGTGGCATGGTTCGGATGTCGGTGGTGTTTGCAATTAAATAAACAAGACATCAAGTCAGGTATTGTGTTACTATACAGGAATGGGGGGGGGGGGGAGAGAGAGAGAGAGAGAGAGAGAGAGAAGACATGTCTTTGTCTTATTTTTTTTAATGTTTGTTCACCTGACCGATAACCTACCAAGCAAATGTAAAGAACAAGTCGACTTTTCCTGAGAATGACTTTCACTTTTGATGACGACAGTGAAAACTCATCCATCATCATCTCGACATTTAGACGACATTTTGATGACCGTGCTGAGGTGAGCCGCAGCCGGGTAACAAACATAAAAAGAAGAAGAATACTGGAGACAGTTGATGCGGAATGCGACCAACAAAATCGTTCAGGAGTACGCCACTGTGCAGCGTATTTTCTGTCCACAGAAAGTAAACCCTACATAATTATATAGATCTTCCGAAGAAGACAGGCGTATATTGCGCTCTGAACAAATATCTACTTTGTGACGACGACGGAAGTGACGTACTTGGCATTCTGCAGAAGAAAATCTCTGCGGCGGGCTCTGCGCGAAAGATGACAACAGAAAACCACAGAAAACGCAGCAGTGTACAGGAGAGGAAAAAAACAACTGTTGTGCTAGCGTGGTTAGGGGGCCCTGCCAGCTGTCAAATACCACAAGACCACATTCACAATCCCTGCCATACGCAATAAAACGTCAGTCAAACCGCGCTACCTCACAACACGCCGCTGACTGGCGGTGGCCCACGATTCCACACGAGACAAGCAATACCAATGACCCAATGCGCTGTGCCGCAAGAAGACAGAATATTACCACAGAATATGTTTGCGGAGCTCTACCATTTTACCACCTGTGGATGAAACAAAATGGACGGGCGTTTTTCTGGTGCAATGCCTCTCCAAATCATTGCACCGCCAATCAGCGGAATCCCACGCCATAACACCGCGTTTTTCCATATTCAAAATGCCATAGCATCGGACCAAAAAAAAAATCGCTTTGGATTTTTCCACTGTCGGTTAAAACGATTAAAAGGGGCTGTTTACTAGCCTGAAAAACTCGTACAAGTACAAAGGGATTTGTATTTGGGATGCTCAGGTCGGTGGAGGGGATCCGATGCAATGAGCGACATACCAGGACCCGGATTACAGAGGGTCGCGTGGGTTATCTAATTACATAGCTCTGTGTGAGCTGCATTCCTTGCTCGCATTTTTTGTTGCCGCGTCTGATTGCTGGATGTGTATTTACTGTGACCGCCATATATATATACGTGTGCCAGTGACTGAGACGAATGTGTTTTACTTACGCGAACAGAGATCAGAAAAAAGTGTTTGCGTGTATTAATGTCAGAGGAGTGTGTTTACAAGAGCTTCTGTGTTGTATGCAGGTGTTGTCCCGTCTTTAGACTGCGCGGCGTTACGCCCTAATTAACTAATTAACTAACTAACTAACTAACTAACCTGTCTTTAGAAGTTCCCTGTCAGAAGACTTTCTCGTTATTTTATTTTTTCACTTACTTAAATGAGCCTGCTATTTGTGAATTTTACTCTGTCTTATTTCTTACTTCTGCCAGCAGACTGTCAGTGTCTGAGTTTGTGTGTAGTGCTCCTCCATCTCTCTCTCTCTCTCTCTCTCTCTCTCTCTCTCTCTCTCTTTGAAATCGCCAAAACTTCCCTGTGTCTGACAAATTCATTACTGAACAACCAGCAGCTCTTAGTCTTCCTTCAAATAAACCCACCGCTTCCCACAGTCTCTGTAAGTCGGTTCTGATATAATTTCTAAGTGTTTCAAGCCGGGCCATGTAAGTGCGACTGGTTGTGTCCAGTTTGTCCCGGCACGCGGCTGGTATGTGTAGCACGGTTTGCTGTGTGCTGGTGATAAGCAGTGTTGCACTGACTGTGACGATTTATGAGCCCGAAAGTGGCCGGCTTTGCTTGCTATCTGGTCTTTCATCCCGCTGATGGACTGGGCAGATTTCGGTCAGTATTAGCGGTATATCTCGCTCCTATAACGCCATTCCGCCGGCCAAGCCGGTCAACTGATGTCTGGACGGTGTGGATATAGGCCTATATATCTATATATAGCCCGGTCCCGAATACTGCCCTAGCAAGTTCAGTAATGCTACTTAACTCAACTTTGCGCCACAGGCAGTGAGACCAGGGACACGGATGAGGACACTCCAGATGCAAGTAGAAGAGCAAAGAAGCCAAAAATCGTGGTAACATCGTGAATGACAATGCTACACACTAACCAAACGATAGTCATAAAAAAAATCTTTCCCGTACATGTGTCATCCCATCTATAAAATACCGAGAGAGAAAAAAAACTGCCACGATGCAGACCGAACGTTACATATATGGTTATATAAACACAATTGCCATCAGCGTCACAGTGACCTAAGATCTTTTGCCTTAGCGGCTTCTACCCGTCCTTCAGGCTCTAACTTCCTCCTTTCATATGTTAAAACCTACGCCCCTGTGTCAATCGTGTACCTCTTGATAACGGACGCCATAGCCAAATAAAAGCTTGGCTCGAGCACATCGTCCGTCTTTTGAAAAGCCTATTTCTACATACGGTACAAATCTGAACCGGTTAGGGCTTTAGCAAAACGTGCAGCGCCACCTACGCAATTTCGGCAGACGCCTTTCGGCGCTTGTTTGACATTATGACAGGGCGCCTGGTCAGGAAACGACAAGACGTCACTGCGAAAGGAAGCTGGAACTGTCTTCTTTCTTTGCAGACCCTTCCTTTTTTTAAGGGGCTAATGCTGCCATTTTTATGCTCACAGATCGTTCTGAGCTGTTTTCGTGTTATCCATCATCAAACCACTTAGACACCTCGACAGTGACAGCATCTGTAATGCTGGCACTGAGTCAGCAGAAGCGTACTTGGTAACGCGGCGACCACACGGAGCGCTCCAGTAGTGTATCACCAGTCGTAGAATTTCAGTCAGTGAATGTTCGACCGCAAGAACAATGTGTACACGCGATTGTTTCGCATTAAGAGCTGTACTAATCATCAAGACTGAGTATGTCGAGCGTACAGGCGCACTCACGAGCGAAACTGTTCTAAAACATAAGCTGGCTTAGCAAAGAACCCGTTTAACAGTGCAAGGTCGGTTTGAGTTATACAACAGTTTCGTTCAGCAAGGTCTACAGAGCAACCCCTAGCGTCTAAAGCAAGCCGACAGTTGTGGCAATTTGAAGTAACAAATGGAGAAACGATGATGCGCATCTGAAACGCCGCTAGAGCGGGTTTCTAATTAAGACAGTGTCTGACGGGCATTTTTTTTTTTTTTTTTCGCCTGGAAAAGACCAAAGAGCGTTCAGCATCCAAACAAGCCAAAACAAACAAAAACCGTCGGTAATCAAACAGACCTTAAATGTAATCAAGAACAGTTTCTTGCACCTTAGCAATCTTTTAATCCCATCAGAATCCTTCTCTTCCCGTGCAGTAAGAGAAAACGTACATTGTCGCTAATTAACGAAACCGACAAAACAGTTTGTAGAGACTGGAAAAACCACGACTTTTGGGAACAAACTCCTGTTACAACCGGATGAAACTGCAGTACATCACATGGTCTCCGCAATCTCAGACAGAGATAGAGAGAGAGGTGGGGGGGAGGGGGGGCAGAGAGACAGACAGAGACAAAGACGGGTGGGTGGGTCTTTAGGGGTTTAACGTCCTTTTCCACCACATACGGGCGATATCACAGATGGGGCAACGATGAAAAAGCCAGCACAAAAAATTGGCCCCAGCCGGGATGCGAACTCACGACTCGAGCATTAGAAGTCCAACGCTCTACCATTCGGCCAACCCGGCTCCCCGAGACAAAGACGGAGAGAGAAACAGGGAGACAGCGAGAGAGGCAGAGATCGACTCTTTACGTAGCTAGAATAAGACACAAAATAGCAACATATCTTCGCAGCACGAATTCTACTGCAAGTCTACGCCCTAGACACACATCAAAATTAATGTGAGTTGGAAGAAAAATGAGCTGCAAAAAAAGAAATTGTGTGTAATCAGAACTATGTGGAAATAACTCTGACGCCGACAACTACGGGTCCTGCTCCGCGGTTCAACTTGTACGATAAGACGGACATGTCTAAGAAACAATGTCGACAAACGAGACATTCTCGAACAACGTTATGTCCTTCACGAGGTAGCTATTTCTACGTCATTACTGAATATTTTGCAACAGGGTGAGTGAGTGAGTGAGTTTTTAGGGCTTAAAGCCGCACAAGCCACAAAGACTAATTCGCGGCTGAGTGTGCCTGCACTGCATGAAAAAAAAACCCAAAAATGTAAGTTGGAAAAAAAGATGCAAACTGGTCTACGGGGCAATATAAACCTAGGACACGCAGGAGACGCTGCACCTTCATGCTAATTTATCAAACTCCCGGTTACATATTTTGCAACATCAAAATCAGACATTTACAAGTGCTACACCATGCCCTCATAAAAGTGGCTAATCTGCACAAAAAGTGTGTCAAGTGCCTGCTAATCGCACTTCAAAGACTTGCCGCCGCCCTGGCGTTAGAGCCGTCACAGGACCCTGAACAAACCAAGCGAAACTAACCTGCCAAAACCAGAACCGCCTGGAAAAAGGGTTTACAGTGAGAGGGGAAATGGTGAGGATTACCGCTTGCTAATCGCGCCTTAAGACGCCGACAAAGTGTGAGAGTTGTACAACCGACACTTTAAAATCGAAGAACGAGGCTCAGACTCGGGGAGGCCGATTTCTGCCTCATTTCACGCGTCAACGGTGTGACCCACTACGCGAATACCGTTTTGTCGTATGTCTGTCGATCAAATTGATTAGTGTTGCGGGCTGAAAGCCGACCAGCTCGTTGTCGTTGACAGTTACAGTGGCGAGTTACGCATCAGTCCTGGTGGTAAACGCTACGAACGGGTTTAGGTCCGACCTTCGACACACAGAGCCTTACGAGGTCGAAGTGGATGACAAAGCCCTTGTAAGATGTAACGTTGCTGAGCCACTCACAGCCTGGAGAAAGTTAAGCTGTGTTGTAAGACTCAACATCAGAGCCGTCTTTGGCTGTTCAAGCACTGTCACCGGGACAGACTCAGTCAACACTCCAAGAGAGAAATACAAAGCATCGAGAACTGGCCTTTAAGTGTGGTTCATGCTATTCTCAACTGAAATGCAGTTTTAAGTTCTGATAATCCTGCTGTTTTAAACAGATTTAGTAAGCAACGCGTTGCTAAGTCTGTTCTCGTCATTCTGTAACTTCTCCACCAACCTACTCCATTTCAAATCATCATCCTAACTGACATTTCGCGTGTTAAACTTTAACGCGGAGGCTTGAACGGCTTAATCCAAACAAACGTCTATTGACCCTGCTCTCCTTCGACAAATTGACCGACACAACAGACAAGTGTTTTCCTTCCGTTCACCCGCCATCACGGCTTAACGTCGGACGCAGGCGCCGAGAAGAATCTCGACCAATCAATAATCTGTAAATTGCATTGTGGGAAAAAATCTCAGCCAGTCGATGGGCGGTAAACATTGTCGACGGGTCAGCAAACATGGGGCTTACGCAATGGCGGATGGGGGATGCTGACCCGACGCTTACGTCACACTAAAGAGGGTGGAGTTGTCTGGCGTTTTAGGCTGTGGTTGAAACTGAATATGGTGAGGTCCAGAGACAGGTACATCTACTATCAAGTTTAGGGAAAGAAGGAGCGGTGGGGTGGGGGGGGGGGAGGGGGGGTATTTCCTGATAGGTAACTTGGTTTAAGAACCTTATACCTTATATCTTCATCATCCAGTCACACCCCTTTTTCTCAGTACCTGAATATCTAACATCCGTTTATGGGACCTTAGAAACAGAGACTTTACCCGCACAAAAAAGGGGGGAAAATATTTACTGTGTCCTGTCTGACTCTATTAACAGCGGTCGGGGTGTGGGCTTGGCTTTTCAAAGCCGCTGCACAGCTAAAGGGTCACTCATTACTCTTGCGCTAGGACTGCCTCCCGTGATCGATTGCCAGATCAGCAAGCCGGGGCCCACCTTTTGCAATCAGCTGGCTGGCCCAGCCCTTGCCTCTGTAGCCCAACTCTACAGGACTGAATTTTTCACGTGCAAAGATCAGCCAGGCAGTTCCGGTAGATAAGGCATGTTTTCCGCCATGACCTTCACTCCACCCCGGCTGAAGTGTTGCGTGCCGTGGCGATATTCCCGATACCTGAAGGGGTGGGGGTGGGGGGAGGGATCATGACTTCTCCTTGATTGTAGCCAGCAAGCTGGGATAAAGACGAGCAGAGATTACACTCGGTGTGAAGCTCGTGGTATCAACAAGGGGTAGGAACTGAACTGAAGAAGAGAAAGCTGGATAAAACGCCAGGCTGAAGGTACCGACGACACGCACTGAGCTGTGGGCGGTACAAAGAGCACCTGAGATCCTCGGGGACTAATACCTGCCTGAACTCTGATAACCCTGCCCTTTGAAGTCGCCGCGCGGTCAGCTGGGGCCCGTGTCCTATTAAAGCCAACAACGCCACGTAACACATTGCTGCAAACCGCCCTAACTACCACACTACACGACACTCACGGCCATGTTTAGCCCACTGACCGAGGGTCATATCAGGTTCGTGATCAACTCTGGTCCAGTTGATTGTCATGGGAGGCAATAGATAGGCACGTCTCAGTGGACGGTGTTTAAGAAGTGAAGGGGAGGGAGGGGCTGGGGGTATACTTATAACTGGTGGCAGTGGTGCGCAGTCAGTAATCGCTTTCTCAGATGTTTCAGACACCGCGACCATTAATTTGGTTTAAACGTGGTTCAGTTTATTTCCACCGATTTTGCACAAGGCAATATTGACGCGGAGGCAAAAGGCCACATGCCTATGTACAGCCTCCACCTGTTTACATACACAAGATATCAGTGCGGCGAACACAATTTCTGCACATAGCAACCATTAATTTCCAACTGATGTGACACGGTGTATTTGCGCGCGTGTCTTAATGGTGTGATGCTAGACACCACCAAACAACTAAGAACTGACGATCTGTGAGCCTAAAACTGATAGCAACGGGGCCTTTAAAAAGAAGAAGGCGTGGTTATCAAACGTATAATTATCATAACGAAATGCACTGGAAGGCGTCTGTTTCTCGTCGCCCGTGTTCTGACCTCGATGTAACAGGCGTCACGTTTGTCCACGTCAGCTGGTCCTCCACTGTCACATGCACTGGGCCCCTCCAGGCCAGCTTTAAATTTGCATGCACTGTTTTTCTTTTCTTTTTTTCAAGCGCCGCAAGCCGCGAGCTCGCTGAGCTAAACGTGTCCTGCGTGACCTTCCAACAGCGCAGCGCCCCTGCTGCACCAGGTGTAATAACAAACTGCTGTTGTGAAATCAGAAGGACATGCCGTGTTTTATCTTTCTCAGCCTGACTACAGTGACTTTATGGGGATCTTGACTGCGCCGTGTTTTGTTTTTTGTTTCTTGTTTTTTAACTGAGTTGTTTGGTTTTTTTTATGTAACTGTGACAGCGTGTTTATGTGCTGTCACAATGATTTGGGGTTTGACGTGACTGGATTAACCACGTGATCCTTTAAATAAAACCAGCAGAACAAGCAACAGGGGAGAGCCACGTCTTGAAAACCTGCATAAATAATCTTTCCGAGATAAGCTTAGAACATGAGACACAGCCACTGGCCGCCGGCCGGGAAGGAAACGCGTGCACTGGAAATACAGCCCCCCCCCCCCCCTCCCCCCCCCCTAGATCATCACCGCCCTAACGCCGGCACACACGCCCACAGAGCCGACACACGACTCTTCACGAACTCCCCCAAGGCACAGAATGATCGAGCAATAAGACAAACAGGAACCTTTTAGTTTTTAAGAGCAATAGCTGCACTCGAAGCCGTCAAGTGGCTGTTCAAACAAGTGATTTTTCGTAAACATGCCAGGCCGCCATGTTACAGGTCCGGCTGTGATTCTAGCAGCGTGTCTGGAACCGGCCGGCCATGTCGTTTGGGAACTGATGTCGGGTGGCATGAAGTTGACGTACAGATTACCTTTTTATCGTGTCTGCTAGCCACTGCTAGTGACATATCCAAGTCTGTCCGCAAAAACTGGCAAGCAGTTTTGGAGACGAATCGGTGCACCGAGTGACTGCACGGATAACGCTAATCTTGAAGACCGCCGGCTGTGACGTCAAGTAGTTGGTGTCCGGCAACTTGCAACGAGAATGCTAAACTGGAGTGACATCTTCAGTTCTCATCGTCAGATAATCGGACTAGACGTCAAGCAAACAAGATCGTTCACGAGAATAGGACAGCAAATTCCGAGCCACATCAAAATGACTTTGACAAGTACAAAGCTGTTATCGTGCAACACTGAGAATCGTCCATCTGGCGAATGCACGCCGGAGTGCCAAAGGTAAGGGAGATTGGGGAAGGGGAAGGAGGAGAGGGGGAGGGCTCGGGGCTTGAAGTGGAGGGTGTGAAACCGTTTTCCACATGACAATAACGCTAAATCAGTGTCGCATACACAAAAAGCAGCCGGTAAAGAGGGCTGGAAATGGAGGTTCTTGTCACCCATTATCACATATCATCACGCGGGGGATGACCGGGTGGAGAAAAAGGAGGACCATAACTGTAGCTTCGGCACATCTCCACTGTCACACTAATGTCAAGGGCTGGTCACGGGCAACAGACAGGGCGGGGTCGGGAGAGGTCACGAGGAGGAGGGGACCGGCTGAAAGTGTCCCGTATACGTGAACGGAATCACGATTATAGTGCATGTACCGACCATGGGAATGACATTTCATTCTCCAGGTCAGGGGTCTCTTGGCTCCGAGTTCACCTCACAGCGGATGGGAAAAGCCAGGCTTTTTTAACATAAAAAAGCGACAGAATTAATGTGCAATGTGTAGAAAAAAGCGCCATGTTGTGTCTGCACAAGGAAATGTCACTGTTTTCCCAGTCCGCACACTGTTCACAATGGCAGTTGTGCGCTAAAATTTGCTGTTTCCTGTGCAGCCGACTTGACAGTGACAAGCCACAAAAAAAGGCCGTTGGAAAACGCTCTGTCAGCACTGATGAAGCGCGGTTACGGCCGGTTCAGATACAGGAGACTGTGAGACTGACGGTGAGAGAGAGAGAGAGAGTTTAGGGCTTAAAGCCGCGCAAGCCGAGAGAGAGAGAGAAATGACAGACACACAGACACAGACAGACATATTAAGTAGTGAGAGCCAGGGTCAAGTCAAAAGATGTAAATTAAGTGAGCTCACCTGTCCAGCGGTATCACATAGCTGCAGTTGAACTGGTTTGTTGTCCACAGTAACCAACACTGCAACAGACAAAATATATATATCTCCGTGAGGACATTGAAATAAACTCTCTCTCTCTCTCTCTCTCTCTCTCTCTCTCTCTCTCTTCCCCCCTCCCCCACGTCCCCTCCACGCTCCCCCCTCCCCCCCCCGACGACGACTCAGTGACAGGTTTTGACGTTTATGTTTTTGTTTTAACCTTTTATTTCACCGCACGCTGATACATGCACAACATGCCCTCTGTTTGCCACACGCGCATTTCATTGTGTAATTCAAGTTCTTTCAGTCAGCCTAACACAAGAACGCATAAATGCCAATCGTAGAAGTTTTGTCAGTGTTGTTGTCACGTTGCTGCTGCCGCTGCTGTTGTTTTGTTTTGTTTTCTTTTCTTTTGTTTTATTTTTACCTTTTTTCCGTTTTGCTTTTTTTTCCGCTTGTTTTTTCTCTGCTTGGTGTGCGTTTTCTTGTTTTTCTGTTTAGTTTCTGTTTAATCAAGGCCGACTGAGACTGAGATAGACTGACATCAGTGCTGGAGTGAAGACAGACGAGCCCTTACAACACACAGTCGATCTATTACAAAACTTACGCCAGTTATCTATTCTCGGAATCACTGAACCAGCCGTTTATACAACAAGAACCAGCCGTTTATACAACAAGAGAGAATAACCACCAAAACACATCTGGTATGGCGTTTTTTCCCTCGCTGTTCTCACGAGAAACATGAACCGCAAAGTGCTTCCCATTACAACCCGGAATGTACAAAGGCATCTGTCGCTGCCTGCAGTCCCCGTCTGGGAAGCGAATTCTGCGATAACGGGACCTGAGAAGGCGGGAAAACCAAGACTGAAACAGGGGAGGCTGGAGGAGTGAGGGGGGAAGGAGGGCCCTCCGGGAGAGGTTGGCCTCAGCAGCTTGTCTTTCTGTTTCGACAGTAACCCACGGGGATGGAGATCAGCATCCCTTTCAGTGCAGGCGGTGACCTACTGATATTGCCAACCATCCGTTACCGTCATAAACCGATAAACGTAATCTTCCACGATAAAACTGTCTGAAAATAGCTCTCGATTCTTCAGTTCTGACGGTAACCGAATAACCTAGCAGCGAGTCAGTCTGCCGCAGGAATTATTCACTGGGCCAGTTTTGGGTCCGAGTCCCGGTGTCACAGGATATTTCGGAACCGGACGAATGGGAACCATTCCGATTTATCCTGGCCCTGGTGGCAGGATTTTTCGGAACCATTCCGATTTATCCTGACTCTAGTGACAGGATATTTGAAAACCACCAGCATATTTCGGAACCGTCGAGAAGGTCATTAGCCCACAAGAATTTTGTCTGCCAGGTGCGGGATAAATGGGAATGGTTCCGAAATATCGAGTCCTAGGATTTTTGGGAACCGGTTCCGATTTATCCTGGTTCCGAAATATTTCAATAAGTCCGAGTGAACGGCTGTGATCCTCTACACACACGAGGAACTGGAAACACTGCGGTTATCATTGTAGATCTGATTTTGTAACTACAGTTACATGTACCACTGACCAAGATCACGATCACTTCAGCGCTAGTAGTGACTGCGGTATTACTGTCAGTACATGAAACAATTTCGTGATTGCGCGGCCGGTATATTTCAAGAAAATCATGTTTTTACTGATGACAAACAGGCCGGCCCACATCAGTCACTGAGAACCGAGTGACCCACATTTCAGTTTCACCTGTAATCAAAAACTCAGTGAACTGTAATTCAGGGGTGGGCTCTTCGGTTCGACGGAAGGAAAGACTTTTGAAACTAGAACATTGCGAAATCTTACTGGCAGATGGCCTGAAATTGCCGGTTGGTATAAACCCACAAGAAAGCTCGGCAAATCAGTCGAGTGCGCTACGTGGTAGCTGGAGTGGAAAACAACCCTATTCGAGCAGCAAACGGACACGCAACCACGCAGAGACGGCGGCAAGACCCAAGGATCTGGTTTGACACTCGCACCGGCTGTACCCGCATGACCCGTCAATAGACTGATAACCACCAGCGACAAGCATGATGTAACTACTCTGTGTGTGTGTGTGTGTGTGTGTGTGTGTGTGTGTGTGTGTGTGTGTGTGTGTGCGTGCGCTATCACCTTCATCAGTGTCCAAAATAAAAATCCTAAACGAAAAGTTCTGTAACTAGTCTAAGTCAGTTCCCGTCGGTTGCAAAAGTGTTACATCACGCGGTCCTGCCGTGCTGATAAAACTTAAAGGTAGGTCAAGTTGTTACGAGATGCCGGAGGCCAGAGGAGTTTCACCTTCACTTGCCAAGTACACTGAGCATTCAAGGTCTTTAAGTACACCTTGACGTAAGCTGTCTGTTTCAGCGTGCTTGTCTTCAGTTGCAATGTTGAAGCGAATTCGAAACTTCCCGGTGCAGAAGTACAAAAAGGTTACGGGTCACGATGGACAAAGAACCATATATCACATCACTGTAAGGGTGGGTGGATGGGTGTTTGGGGGTTTAACGTCCTTTTCCACCACATACGGGTGCTATCAAAGACGGGGCAACGATGAAAAAGCCAGCACAAATATTTGGCCCAAGCCGGGATACGAACTCACGACCCGAGCATCAGAAGTCCAACGCTCTGCCATTCGGCCACCCCGGCTCCCCACATCACTGTAAGTCACGTTGTACACATATCAGGACCTGTATCATACCACTTTACATAAAATGTATGCATCAAGGGCATGTGTCAGACCAATGTATGTTTACATTCTATAATGACAACTGTGTCAATCCACGGTAGTAGATTTCATGCCTGGAAAACCAGACCATGCATTGTCTCCGTGTCTGGTGGAAAAGCATCACCGCACAGCGCCTGGGAACTCACAATGCTCGGTCATCCACGTCTACCAAGCAACAGTCCAGTTACTATAGTTCCCACTGGCCTAGTTACTACCGACAAAAACTGGACCTCGGCCGGATTGGAACAAACATCTTGTAAACTAAAGGAGTCCCCCAGATAATCCTGTCAATCAGTACCAGCTACCTCAGACGTTCGCTCGCACCTAACAGCTGACGCCGGCACACTAAACATGCACGTGCGTCATGTGATGGCATGTGTTCACACTTCATGAGTTTAATTCACTAATGGAGGCAGCGGTAACAGGGGGCATTGCTCCGAAAAATTCCCATGTGGCCGACAAAGTCAGCCAACTCCATGAACATACATGTAGTACGCGGGAAAATGCACGCTGCACAAGATATTACGCGGGTCTTTGTGGAAACAATCAACCGCGTATGCGGAAAGAATTTCTCCTCGGGTGGTAATGGGGAGGGGGGAGGAGGATATGCATTTAACAGTCTGGGCACCGCTTTTTCCAGACTGCCTGCATTGGAAGACTGTCGTCAGTCGGCAGTGGTCGGTACTCAGTGACGGACTGAGCTGCGGCATTGTTGTGAGACTCTGAAGGACAGATCGGCTCGCTGCCAAAATCTGAACACTTGACTACAGATCGACCACTACCCTTCCGACACGAATCATAGTACACCCACCCAACGACTCACCTCGCCTACCCTTCAAAGTGCTAATAAATCATCTATATTGCCTTTCGATCATTATCTACACTTTTCGTGTTGCACGCTGCAGCGAGTAGGCAGGTAAACAAACAGGACGAAATTCGGTGGCCGGACCACCACTAAGGGACCTAGCCTGAAGAGCTAGTTACTCAGTGATACCCCCCCTGTCACTGAGACTGCACGCGATGATTTACTGAAGCATGAAGAGACAAGCATTAGCTAGCCTCTCTCATCTTTTTACTGTTTGCCCGGCCAATGTAAAGCCGCCCCTACTCGTAATAAACAAGTTTACACGCGGGCCGGCAGGTCCCTCCCATTACCTACAAGCCCGCACGTAACCATCGGGAATAAACACGGCAATTTAAAAGTTTCAAGAGCCGGTCTGTGTGCATAATTTGTTACCCCCGGTTTGGCCGCGCCAAGTGATTTGAGTTCAAAGCCCTGCAGCAAACTTGAAGATCAAGCCGTGCATATTGACACGAACTTTCTCCGCCGCCCACAGCCCTGGTTCCGACAAACGGCAATGGCCTGAAACACCTTTACGCAGCGATTCAAAAGCTGTTATGATTTCGGGACATCTCATAATGGTCCTGCGTGCGGTGTGACTTCACGTCCGTGTGGGTTGCGTTCGCGCTATTTCCACGTGTATGTATGACGTCAAACTTTACAATACTGTCACAGTACTGCAAATGCGCTGGGAGGCCTGCCTTTTCATTGCAACACGTCAACACCGTATGATCGTAACTACGGGCAGTGGAGCATTTTGTGGCATAGACACAGTTTAAGACGTGTTTCGCGTAAGACGTGTTTAGCCTGTTTATGTCTTTTCTATGTTAGCACTGATGTGCATGCAAGCTCATGTGCCGAGTTTTGCATTTTGCCCGACTGCCGACATGTTGCTTGGCTGCACGTCTACACCCGGCCTTGGTACCCCCCCCCCCCACCCCCTCCCGCTCCCCCCCCCCTTCAAGCCCCACCCCTACCCTCCCCGGCCACTCCATTTCCTTCTCCTTCGGTACGGACCCCCAAACAGTAATGAATAGATGAGTAGAGTATCCGTCTGTGTGTGTGTGTGTGTGTGTGTGTGTGTGTGTGTGTGTGTGTGTGTGTGTGTGTCACAGTAAGATGGCTGATCACCCTGTACCTGGAGCACTTTACCAGTAAGCGCCCCCCACCCACGCGCCCCTCCCGCCCTCTCCAAACTCAGTTACAATCCGCATGCGACATTTGTTCAGTCCGCACTAACGGTATTTCTGACTTGTGACATGACGACATTCGCCCGGCCACAGAATGACGAGAACGCCCCAAGTTTACTCCGTAGTGCCCGCGCAGTTCCAACTGAGTCACAAAACTAAAAATACGTTTCACGTCAGTCATCCGTTTTCCCAGAACCAAAATGAATTTTATCATCACTCTTTTCTCCCAAATATGTTTCTGTCACGACAAAGCATAGGTGTATTAGTCGGCTCATTCTAAAACTGTCCACGTGGATTTCCAAAACCGCGCACATTATACATCTTAGTTCGTGTTTCCGGAAATACCTTGTCAGTCACAGGTGCCAGATCTGTCAACTAACACTGCTGAAGTATAGATTTATTGGTTGTTGTTGTTGTTGTTGTTGTTTGTTTGTTTGTTTGTTTATTTTTAACCCACGGCAGCCCACTCATGATCACTGTCAGTACAGCACAAAAAGGTAAAGAAAAAAAAAACTCAGTTCGAACTGTATACCTGCATAATAAGCCAGTAATGACATCGGTTACCATGAAAGAGAAACCCACTCCAGCCAGACAATGAGACAGATATACACAAACAAAATATACAGAACCATCCTTTCATATTCCACGCACACGAAATGCCAGACATGCGCATCACACAAAAACTGAAATGGGTGCAAATTTATACACGCCGTGAGCATAACACTTCACAGTTAATCACATCTAAGGACAGGCAAGCACTCGGCGGCGCCCAGCAGAAAGAACGTGCTTTCCCACAACAATTACTCTGGCTTCTGAATTTAGACCTGCATTGTATCTCAGCTCGTCCTCCGGGCTATACAAGAAGATGAATGCATTTTCGTGTGCTGGGTGACAAGCCGCGAACCTGCACATAAGCCAGACTGCTGTGAAGCGTAGGTTGGAATGTCAGGACCCTAGAAAGTGAGAAAATGCACGGATTCTTTTGCTATCATTTTTTAGTAACAGTGCCTGTGAGAAAAACCGCTGGGAAATGCGTCGTGGCTCATTAATTCATCTACTAAGGGAAAGGAGAAAGCGCAGGTGGAAGCATTTATCATTATGATGCAGCACGTAACGCAATAAAGCAGCTATTTTGACGCAGTTGGTGGCAAGGGTCAGATCTGCTGCTGCCCTGACAGTGCTAAAATTACCAGCGTGGTGGATTTACGTGTGTGCACACGTCACAGAAAAAGCTACAAGTGGTCATGACGCCCTTCTCATGCAATCGACGTCAAGTTGTCAGTGACTTCCCCGATCACTCATGGGTTACCCGAACTACAAATACGAGAAGACAAAACAAAGCAAAGCCGGTATATGCCGGCTGTGTGCGATGACCACGGCACAGAACATCTGTCTCCAATACAACATCCCACGCACACTGGTACAATGTGTAGTATAGGTACACGTACTCCCTAAGTGTAAGCAGTTCATCAGCATTAGTACCAGAGCCATGCACCGAGTACTTGTATTTGAGCAGGCCGGCCATGGAAGCCGACTGAGCTGTACAGCGTGTAGACAGTCATTGCTGGGGTCGTAAGTTCGACTCCAGGCTGGGAGACAACTGAAAATTATTGTGCTGGCATTTACGGTAACTACTCCGATATTTTTTTTTTATCTTAATTCACTCTTACGTGGCAGAAACTAACACTTACCCTTCGACACCCTTCCCCCCCCCCCACCCCAACCCCTCTTCCTCCGCCTTAAACAAGCCAGCTTTGACTGAGTACGTAACAGACTGAGGTACTAAAAAACAAACCCAGACCAGGCATTTGACAGCCAAGCAGAGATCCTCTGACGTCGCCCAAAGCTAAGCAAAACAGCCCTCACACACCCCAAAGACACTCGCCCAGCCAGGCAGCCAAAGACACACGCCAGGAACAACTTGTCCTTAAGGGCCAAAAGCCATAGGACGTAAAACAAGCTAATGATGATGATGACTGAGTACGTATGTTCAGTCGCCATCTCACGGAAAAGAGAAAATGGTCTATATACGGTAAGCGTTCACCGCCGCTGGTGTCTCTGGTTGATACGATAATCCGCTGCCTGACAATGACAATTTCGTCGCTGGAAATGCAACTTCACCGCTGTGCGTGATACGTACGACCCTTTCAACCTTGTGGTCTGATATAATGTTATCGATACGCGGTCTGACCTATGGATGCAAAGGGTAAGCGGGGACCTTTAAAGTTACTCCAGTCTATACTCTCTACGACACCGGTGACATTTCATGATTATGCCATTCAGACTCGGCGTCAGAGTAAAAAAAACAACATGATGCTTCGTTTGTCACAGTTTTAAGACTTACGACCAGCTTTGTCCGCTTTACACACACACACGCACACACACACACACACACACACACACACACACACACACACACACACACACACACACACATGTCTAAAGCGGTGGTCGCCAGTCCTTTAATAATAATAATAATGAGTACTGTATAGGCGCTTTACCCAATTTCATGAATCGGCTCAAAGCGCCGCGAACTGAACCCAACACGCACGCTCACGTGAATCATACACATTCTCTCACACACTGGACATAAACACATTACAATCACGTGGTGCGAAGGGTCAGCTCAGCTATTTAAGTTTCGGAATGTAAGACTGCATTTATTTTTCAAATTTGGTGGACTGAACATTTCCAAAGCAGAGGGGGAGGAAGCCGGAGTACCCGGAGAGAACCCCCGACGATTGGCCCGAATGATCGGTGCCACATACGAGAAGGAAAAATTTGTTGCCCCGTGTGGGACTCGAACCCCTGACCTCTCACACTGGTGAAAAGTCTCTTAACCACTAGACCATCGGCCGCCCTTTAACTTGCAGGCGTCTGTACAAGAAAGACACCTCAGGAGCACAGGGGCCAATACAAGGATCCTTTTTCTCAACCCCGTTCTCCCAAACCAGCCTCCCATGCAGAACCTCACAAGAAGGCGCTACAAGGTCTACAAACAAACAAACAAAAAAAAAAAGTGTTGCGGGGCCCGGGGCAAGCAAAGCTGTTTACCGGCCCCAAAATACATAAGGCCGGCCTCTCTCTAGCGCAAACACACGGCCAAGAAATTTCAATGTCGTCAGCCCTGGCCCACACAGCGCTTTGGGGCGCAACATGGTCACGGACAGACAGAGGCCAAGGTGGGCTTGCAGTTTGTCCCCGTGTGACCGACTACCGGAGTCGGACCCCCAAGGCCAACACGCCCGACCCTCCGGGCCCGCGCCTGAGGCCGGTGACAAGGGGCTGGGGGGGGGGGGACACTTTGTACAAGCTGCCCATCGTCTGAGTGAACAAACACCCCCCTGGCAAGGACTCGCGCTGGCGGAGCGTCCAGCGCAAAGAGAAAAAGTGAGACATGGGTAAAAACAAACTGGAGACCGACAAAGTGCGAGGTGAGAATGGCCGAGCCTGACAGGAGGACAGTAGAGTAAAAAAGGGGGGTCTGGAGCGCCGAGAGGATGTGAACGCGAGGGAAGAACAGCGTTTTAAGGCGATTCTGCAGACGCCGGTGTTCTTTGAAGCTGAAACACCTGTCCAAAACGACGAACAAGATTTTACCACCAGAAATAAAAATCCAGTCAGTTTCGAAAGCGACCTTGTGCAATGCTACGTTTAATTCAAACTGATCACTACGAACGGCCTTCAATGTGCAGAGGAAGAGATCCATTTTCTGCAGAGGATTCCTTTCAAAATTTCCGTTTTTTTTTTCGTTTTTTTTTCCTATCTGGCAATTTTCTTAGAGAAGGATTTTTAGCGGAGTTTGTCTACGTTCATTCGAACTTCTTTTTTTTTTGTTGGGGGGGGGGATGAGTTTGTCGACGCGGTTCATTTGAACAATTGTGAAATTTCTACACTTTGCGGGAGGAAAGGTCTACAATTTGTACTCTGTACCAGCACTATTACTTTGGTCTCAGACATCTTCTTCATCTTGTCTTCCTGCACAGCACGCTAACACTGTAACAGGACAAAGAACAACAACTCTGAAACAATGCGCGCAGGAGTGCAGGATCGTGAAAAAAAAGGAAAAAAAAAGACCGCCTGCAGTGAACAGTGGAGCGGGATTTCCAGTTCCATTACATGCGGCAGGACGTCCTGACATCTGTCTGCGCAATAGCAGATCGATGGCACGATTTTTTTTTTTTTTTTTTTTTTGAGCCTCAGTTGCATGCAGGATGCATCAGACTTTTGTTTTGTTTTGTTTTATTTTATTTTTTGTTTTGTTTTGTCGAGCATCCTCTCTTCATTGGCTCCTTTTTTTATCCCCAACAGTACTTAGTTCATGAATATTTTTCCTTCTTTCTTTTACAAACATGAGTGTGTTATTGTCGTACCCGCTGCTTGTGGTAACGACAGACAGCAAAATAGCAGTTGTTACAATTACATTAAAGGGAAAGATGTCGTGTACACTAGGACTGTACATACACAGTTCACCCAACACGTTAACCAACAGATGCTCTGTTTGTGTGTGTGTGTGTGTGTGTGTGTGTGTGTGTGTGTGTGTGTGTGTGTGTGTGTGTGTGTGTGTGAGAGAGAGAGAGAGAGAGAGAGAGAGAGATGGCCGTGTGTGTGTGTGTGTGTGTGTGTGTGTGTGTGTGTGCGAGAGAGAGAGAGAGAGAGAGAGAGAGAGATGGCCGGGCAGACCGGCAGTCAGACACATATGCAGAGATATCTGATACAATCATGTGAAAAGCAACTACGTCACGTGTCTAATTCTCAGTTCAGTTTCAAACAGTGTTTTTAAGTCAGTACGGGTTCCATATTTATACTTGCTGATGGACAACTTTGCTACTAGAATAAAGAGGTTAACGATCGAGCAAGTATAATCTCTTACATTGTGAGGTCTATAGCCGAATAAAATGTCGGTTTCAGTCAGAATAACGTTTTCCCCTGTAAGTTTGTAAATGTGATCTATTACGGATGACCATAACGGTTTTACTTTGACACAATGCCAGAAAAAGTGTTCCATAAAATCTGTAACATTACAGTGTTCACATTTATCATTTGTTCGTACTCCCATCTTGGACAGTAGGATTGCCGTTGGGTAGATGTTATGCAGTATTTTCCAGTGGAGGAGCCTAAGCCTTTGTTCTTTAGTTGTATGTGTTGCGACTAGCCAATGTTCTTGGTTGATCGTTAAACCATATTTGTTTTGCCAGAAGTTCGAAGCACATGGGGTGGGTGTCTTATTTTCTGTAATTTTTTGGCGGAACCATTTTGGTGATGGATTCTTTGGTAGAGATGTGTTTTCCTGAGTGTTGGTTGTGTTTACGGGGAGCATCATGCGTGCTCGAAGTGCCGTGGTTACTGCGCCGTATTCAAACATTCGGGTTGGGCCACGCCCTACTATAGTGCATATTTCATTAAAGGATAGAAAATGGCCGTCTTTGTAAATGTCTTTCACATAAATTAAAGAGGCTCTAATCCAACTTTTTATGAACAGGGGTTGTTTTTTATATCTGATTGTGTCATTATTCCATACACATTCATTTTCCAGGGTTTTCCTTTCTTTCACTATTGAATTTTTATTATCCAACCAGCTTTTTAGTACCTCCCCCCAAAAGACGGATTTTATCAAATGCGCGCCTTTAAATTCCTTTGAGGAGACATTTGCATGGAAACAAATGAAACCAGGGCCTATTCTACTCAGTGCTAAGCTAGGAATTACTTTCCATTTTAGGTCATCTTTGGTTTGCGTTTTCCAGGCCCAGGAAAGGAGGAAAGATGTTTGCATGTCAGCAACGTTAATCATTGCCAGTCCTCCTCTTTCTGGGGGACCACACATAACTGTACGTTTGATTTTTTCAAATGCTCGTGTATTGGTGAATTTCTTCTTCCACAGGAATCTGAACAGAGTTGAATTGGCTTTAGACAAAATATGTGTTGGGGCCACCAGGGCTTGCATAGGGTAAACTAACTGTGGTATTAACAGACTTTTAATGATACATATTTTTCCACTAATACTAAGGTTTCTTTTAGACCAACGGGCAATTAATCTTTCTATATTTCCAGTCGTGGTGTCCAGTTTTCTACTAAACTAGATGCTGGTATGCTGTTGTTGAAGTATATTCCCAGGATTTTTATTTGCTTCTTCCATTTTATGTTTCCGTATTCTTCTTGTGATTTTTTCATACAGCCTATCCACATTGCTTCTGTCTTGTCTTTGTTGATTTTTAGATTGGAACACAGTGTAAATTCTTCGACTGTTTGCAGGGCGACATCGAAGTCGTTTTTATCTTTGAGCAGCATCGTTATATCATCGGCGAACATCGCTAGTTTTTGTGTGTAGGTGAGAGTAGTCTGGTCAGTAACAGTGAATCCTTTGATTGCGTGAGTAGCTCTTATTTTACATGCCAGGATCTCCAGGGCCAGGACGAAGGTCAAGGGCGAACACGGACATCCTTGCCTTATTCCGATCTCTACAGGGAAGTGCTCTGAGATCCAACCTGAGTAATTTATGCAGCTCTGTGTGTTCTTTGATAGCACTTCTATCCAGCGAGTGAAATTTTCTCCAAATCCAAACTGTCTGAATGACCACAATATAAAATCTTTAGAGATTGAATCGAAAGCTCTGGAATAATCCAGTGCTAGAACGATTCCGGAGGTATTTGTTTCATTTGCATAATCTATTATATCATCAATGAGTCTAATGAGGGTACTAGCATTTCTTCCCTTTATAAATCCTGCTTGATCGTCACTAACGAGGTTCTTAATTACACCGGTTAGTCTTCGAGCCAAACATTTTGCAAGAATTTTGTAGTCAGTATTGGTTAGCGATATGGGTCTCCAGTTGTTTAAAGAGTCACGTGAGAGGCCTTTTCCTTTATGTATTAAGGTGATAACTGCCTTTCTCTGCATTGAGGACATTTCTCCTTTCTGGTAGGCAGACTGAAGCGATTTCATTAGTGTAGTTTTAATTTTAGTCCAGAAAAATTTATAAAAACTTGTTGTTAAGCCGTCCAGGCCAGGAGAGGAACCGTTTTTTCATACTTTGGAGGGCTTGTGCAATTTCAGTTTCACTAATGTCGTTTTCTAGTAATTGATTTTCATCATCGGAAACTTTAGGGATATTGATATCTTTCATGAATTGATCGGCAATGTTACTATCAAAATCGGCTTGTTTTTTGAAAGTCTCTTTAAAGAAGCGAACTTGTGCACTCATTATCTCATTTTGGGTTGTAAATACTTCGCCGTCGGCATTTGTTAGCTTGTCCATTACTTTTGCATTCGCTCTCGTTTTCTCAAGGCTGAGGAAGTAGCGGGTGTTTTTCTCACCTTGCTCTATAAACCTCTCTTTTGACCTGATTTGTGCTGCTTTTGCTTTATGTATTTCAGTGATTTCAATTTCCTCTTTTAAATTGTCTCTTTTCGTAAGAAGAGTTGTGTCCTGTGGGTTGTGTGCTAATGATGTCTCTGTTCTGTCAAGTTCAAGTTGTAGTTTGGCATTCCGTAATCTATTCTGACGGTTTTTATTTTGTGAATATGTAATGCAGAATTCTTTAATTTTAACTTTACATAAATCCCATTGTACACTTGGATCATCACTGTGTGTTTGTTCTGTTATTTCTTCTAACAAAGAATTCATCTCTTGTACAAACAGACGATCCTGCAGCAGACTGTCATTGAACTTCCAGTATGAGGGGCCACGATTGAGTTTGGAAGTCTTAAACCTCATTTCCACTCGCCTGTGGTCAGACTGGGCATGAGAGTAGATGTTACAAGCGACAGCGCGATCTATCACACTGTCAGAGACTAGCATATAATCCAGCCGTCTCGCGATCATAGGCGATTTTCGGCTCCATGTATATTCTTTTGCATTAGGGTGGTTTAACCGCCATAGGTCGTTCAATTCATTGTCTGTTACTAGTTTGTTAAATGCAAGGATGTCTGTATTTTGGTGTTTTCCACCGCTAACTATGTCATATTCATTGCTGAGGACACAATTAAAATCTCCACACAATAGCTTAAACTCAGCATTCTGTTCAAATAGGTGATTTGACAGATTTCTAAAAAAGGCCTGTTTCTCGTTTTGATCATTAGGACCGTAGGCGTTACATACAAGAAATTTTCCGTCATCAAGTGTAAATTGTACAGACAGTATTCTATCGTTTCTTTTGATACATTGAGTGTCGTATGGAAATTGTTTCCTAATCAAAATTAACTGCCCCAGGCTGTGTCTCGTGCCCATGCTGTGATATATTTTCCCTCCCCATTCAGCTTCCCATGTAGGTAAATCATTATCATGAATATAGCTTTCTTGAATACATATAATGTCATATTTTTGTTTTTTCATATTATTGAAAAACGTTTTTCTCTTCATTCTATTTCGCAGACCACGTATGTTTATGGTGCATACTGACAATTCAGCCATAACTAGCAAAATAATGGTTTAGGGTAATGCAGATGAGCGATGAAATCATGGTCAGTCTCAAAGTCCGTGGGGGGAAAGCAGGGGTCGTCAACCGTGGATCAGCCGGTGGCCGTGGAAACTCAGGTTGGAGACGTGTTGTCCGGGCTTGACTGGTGTTCAGATTGTGAGGCGACAGGGATGTCACGTGCAGTCCAGGCCTCCGTCAGGGTCCGCTGTGTCCGCTGTGAGTTGTCCATATCTGGGCCGACACGGGAGAATTTTCCTGTGTTCTGGGTCGAGTTGGGGGAATCGCGACCTCGTTTTCCCGGCGTGCACGACCTGGAACGCTGACCAATGTGCGGTTGGCTTGGCCGTCCTCGTTTGACGTCACGTGTGGGGGTACCCTTGGTCAACACGTCACTTGAAGGGGCTCTCCCGGGAGGGGGGATGCCGAGTTGGGGGACGCTGTGCTGGTCCGGGTTTGCATCCGCGACAGCGGTACCTGTCTCGTGGATGTCCGATACCGGTTGCTGCTGCTGTTGATGTTGCGTCGTATGCTTGTCTGATGTTTCGGGGGTCAGAGATCCAGTCTCGGCTTGTTCGGCCCTGTCCAGAACGCAGTCTCCCTTTTTGTGACCTGGCTGCTTACACGCCCGACACACAATCTCGTTGCTACAAGCTGCACTCGTGTGTCCCTTCCTTAAGCAACGGTTGCATGTGGCTTCTTCCTGTTTTCGAGCGGCCTTCTGTTCATAATGATAGAGGGTAGCCTTGAACGAGCCAATGTCAACATGTTGTGGGAGGGGCTCGGGGGGGATATCAATGTAAATGAAGCGGCGTCCTGTGACCCAACGGGTCAAAGCACCCGTTTCGTCTCTGTCCTTTTCTAAAAAAAGGTTGGACCGGGGCACACATCCCAACTTTATCACGGTTTGTTCTATGTCCTCATTGTTGAAGGAGATGGGGATGTTCCCGATGATGAGCTTGGTGGTTCTGATCGGCTGACCATTTTTACTGGCGGAGGCAACCATCAGGGGGTTTTTGTCATTGCATGACACGGTATGGCCTCGAAGCGTCAGGCCATCTATGAGAAGCTTAACCCGGGCGTCATTGTTTTGGGGATACACTCGCCACACGGGCCCGATTTTTTGCGCTCCCACAATTGACCCATAACCACACTGTTTTTCTGCCACAGAGCAAATTTCATAAGTGGTGTATGCTTTCCCCTCTGTTAAGGGCAGTTGTCTCTGCGCTATGAAAACTGGTGGGCAAGAAAACACGTCTTTTTCTCTGGCCTCTGCCATTGCTGGTATAGTTACTACGGACGGAGGCTAAGTAGGTCAGGACTCACCGCCTTGGTTGGGTTTACGGATGCCCTGCACGTGCCCGTACTGCTGTTGTTGAACCGGGCCCTCAGACACCGACCGGGTATGAAGAAAATCCTCAAAAACAGAGCACTGAAGTAATTTCACCAACTTCCAACACCACCACAATAATCCGATAGACGACAGTAAACAAATCACTGGCTTCGGGGGGAGTCCAGTCTGTGTAAACCGGCGAAAAACCGACAAAAAGGGCTCTGCTCCGAAGTCGTGTCCGCTCGACCTCGAGCATGAACCGGAGGCACGATGGCACGATGCTGGACACATGGCTGGGAATGAGACGTGGCCGGGGATGTGGTGGTATTACACAACATTGCAGAGTCTGTGCTGAGACACGACAGCAGTCCGGGTATAGATTTTCCTCCCCAGACAAATTGAAATGAAATGTGCATCAGCATCAGCGTTACACCCCCCCCCCTCACCCCGACTCACCCCCCCCCCACCCACACCCCCTTACCCAGACAAATTAATATGAAATGTGCACCAGCCTCTCTCTCTCTCTCTCTCTCTCTCAACTGTCTGTCTCTTTTTAAGCATGTCACTATCGCCTTGGCAGTGGAGCAACCTTGAACAAGATTGACGACCACTCAGACGGCTTACACTAAACCACGATCTTGCAGACTTGCAGACTAGCAGAGGACCGTCTACCATATATATATATATATCAAACACACGTGTCTCTACGCCGCGTGACCACCAGTGTCCACACCACTCGACCGGACAGCCACGGCCAGCACAGACCGCAGGGTAGTACAGTACAGGTAACAACGCGCTTACGACAATACACGGCACCTACACAGGGCAGGCAATGCTATGAGAGAGAGAGCGAAGGGGGCTATAGCTAGTGCTACTGTCACACCCACTGGCGGTGACCTGGTCACACTGCTATGACAGTCCTAGTGACTTGTCCCCACTACTGACACAGCTCGCCGTGACTTATCGGCGTACCGAGCAGGAGATGAACTTTTGAGAAAGGGATCATTCTGTCGTGCACTCAGCGGCTGGTTTAGTTTAGTGTGCGAGGACTTGGCTTTATTTGTGTAAAGCCCTGAACTACTGAGTTACTGGGTGTCCCCCGCCGGTTCAGGCGATGCTAAATAAAACGGGAAAGAAGTCGGTTAAACAGATACGATAACAGTTACTCAAGTACATCCGTCCGTCCTTTCAGACTATGCGTGTTGGCGGCTTCTTCGTATTATGCTTGTTGGTTTCAACAGTTGTATTTCATCACATTGCTGCAGGCGCACATAGGCTGAGAACAAATTTAACGCATGGATTTAGCGCATGAACAACTGCAGTTGAGCTTATGACATAATTATATGCTCGGTGTGGACCATTGTATTATGTATTATGCTTATTCACATTAAAACTAAATTTGCGTCCATTACTTATTTCAGTGTAGTAACGCACTGCGGGATTGTTAAACCAATGATGTGGGCCGCTTGAATTACAATATTAATCGCGGTAAATAATCGTAAGGCTGAGTGCTGGACTGACAACAACAACAACAAATGTGTAACGCTGTAAATCCGTTCATACCGTGTATTAATTATTATTCATTTATCTGACCGCTCAACTTGATATGATATAATTTGTATTCCCGAGTTTACTTCAAAAAGAAATTGTTCAATTTATGCACGACATTCTCTTTTTTTTTCTTTTTTTTTAATGACCCCGTCAGCTTCAGCGATCTTTAGTCTGAATGACTGATGGCTTGATAACTCAAGTCACCAGGTTCAACGGCTTATCATCATGCAACAGCTGACTCCATTTGTCACTGCACAGCCGGGTGTGGCAGAACTTGACTGGTTCACGTTAATTAAATTAAACGTTAAATTGATTAAACGTTATTAATAGTTAGAGTGACTTTTCTCAAGAGTGTTTACCCGAAGATGTCGATAGTTAATGCGTGTCCAGTCTTCTCGACACTGACCGCCGGCCGGACCGTCTCTGTGATATCAGTATTGCCAGTTGAGTGACAACTAAACTGGGTAGATCTAAACTGAGGTTTGAACTTTTATCGTGCACTAAACAGCTGTTTTGTTTGGTAAAAAGTTAGTCAGTTTACTGATTCAAGCTGACACAGTCGATCAACTCGAAATCGGCTGACGGATCAGACGGACACTGACTAAACTGGTTGACTGATGGAACCACCGACTCGGCGTTTCATCCTCATCATCTGATTCAGAGTCTGACAAAACCAGTGGTCGGTTAATATTGAATGAATGAATTTTATTGTGTTGGGCCTCGAGCCCGTTCACATGGGAAGCACGCGAACATGAGAGAATTACAACATAATGTATCAATATACACATGAGGGAAACACTGACATGGAAACAGACAATGTGTTAAACAAGTGGTCGGTTAATATAATACTCTGATAACAGATAATAGATCAGATTGACTTCTCACCAGAGTAGTTGTCAAAAGCTGTCGGGAGGTACTCGGTGGGGTATCCATTGGTGGTGTAGCTGACGATGAGGCTCGTCTTCCCCACGGCCCCGTCCCCCACCAACACACACTTGACCCTCCGGGGCGGGACGGTGCCCTGCTGTCCGTTACTGCTGCCTACCCCCACCATCGGTTCCCCTTCTGGCACCAAGTTCGTGTTATGGTCCATCATAGTGTGAGGAGGCATTGTAGTATCACTGAATCCACGGTCTGACTCAACCGTCACCGACACACTGCACAACCACCACTACCACGGCGACTACTACTACTACTGACAGCGACAGTCCAGCGACAGCGTCCAGGTATGGTCACTGAGTGAAGCCACTACAGGTGTGTACAATCACAAAAGACTACAGGGTAAAGATGTTGGGTATCAGCTGATCGAATCGGTAGTGGATGACAGCAAAGTTCTGTTGAGGCCCAGGTGGAAGTACGCAGAGCTGACACAACACGGTGTATGTCGGAGAGACATCAACCTTTCACAACACACGACATCTGCCGTGCATGGTACAGTTACACTGAACGGTGGTGTCTGATTGCCAACAAGCACCTGATGCACCGGTTTACCGTCTGTGAATCTGTGCGGTACAGAGCGACGGTGCTGTACGTACTGGATCGCCGAGTCGTGAACAACTCAACACAGCGACTGCTTCTTCTTGCTACAGCTGTTTCTCTCTCAAGGTTTTCTCCGCAACACGCCAGCTTACTTCGGGACTCTCCCCTCAACTCCGGACATGCAACAGGCGATATGCTTGCACTTTCCGCCGAGCTTTTCAGTCTCCTCCACTGCCGAGGTTTCGTTCAGCGCAACTGCGGTCCGGACACACAGGCAGTACGACCAGTGTCACTCTTC
>JACVVK020000129.1:772500-780000 GCA_018292915.2 Batillaria attramentaria | reverse complement strand
TGCATGGCTATTTCGACTTGGCAGCTTTGACACTCATGCAAGCAGCGCGACACAGTAACGATTCTCTTTAGCTAGTTATAGTTCTCCAAGGACGCTATGTAATTATGATATGTGAAAGTCCTTGATTTCTTCTGTTCATGTTGAGGGCAGCCGGGGTGGCCGAGTGGTAGAGCGTTGGACTTCTAATGCTCGGGTCGTGAGTTCGCATCCCGGCTGGAGCCTAATATTTGTGCTGGCTTTTTCATCGTTGCCCCGTCTTTGATATCACCTGTATCAGTGTGGTGGAAAAGAACGTTAAACCCCAAAACACCCACCCACCCACTCTGTTCATGTTGTTCAGTTCGCTAATTTTGATTCGCATGCCGTTGTTGTTACTAGATAGTCATTCGTTTGCTGTCCTGTTCTTTTAACACTGATTATCATAGTTTATTGCATATATTTGGGGAGCCGGGATAGCCGAATGGTAGAGCGTTGGACTTTCAATGCTCGGGTTGTGAGTTCAGTCGAATCCCGGCTCGGGCCAAATATTTGTGCTGGCCTTTTTCTCGTTGCCCCGTCTTTGATATCACCCACACGTGGTGGAAAAGGAGGTTAAACTCCCAAACACCCAACCACCCACCTGTAAAATGTATTTACGTACGTATTTATCTACGTGCGCGATTACGACTGTGCAGGTTGACCCTAACACAAAATTTATAAATGTAATCTCATTTTCGTGCAGGTCAGCTGGGGCCCTCTATTACATGGTTATAGGTTTAAATCCCAACTATGTGCAGACCGGCCTTTTTTTTTCCAGAACCAGCGTATTTGAAATTACCCTTTGTGGTGAAGAAGACTCCGGACCCCAAATCACCCACCTACCTACCTGCCTTCTCTTACTTTTCCTCAAGTTTCCTTACCGTGTGTGGTCTCAGTTTAATTATAAGTTTGTGACGTGCTAGCTACAACTACTGTTTACCTACGCTACACGGAACGTTTATAATTCATTTCGAAGGAGGGACGATGAAGTGTAACATTGCCTATCGAAACTTGTCTATTGTGTTCAGCCTTGAGGGGATAATCCACACAAACGTCACACCCCGGCCGGCCCAAACGTTGGCTTTAGGCAGTCCGTGAGGGTGTGTAGACTGATAAACCGGTGTACACACGCAGAAGTGACCCGCTGGCGAGAATTACACCATGGCAGTTTTAGCGTTTTCGTGAAAGCAAGTCTTTGAGTAAGCGGCAATGCTCTGATTCGGACCTACCTGTCAGTGTAAAGACTTTATTGCGGCGCCAGTCTGTGTTGTGCAAACGGTCTGGGTCGGAAAGTAGGAAAATATAGTAATGTATACCCCTCCCCTCGCCTCAGTCCTTTGTGAAAAGTCTTAGTATGGTCTACACAAATAAATCATTGGCATTGGCATTGGCATTGGCATTGGCATTGGCACTGGCACTGACATCAGTTGGCATCGTCATACTACATAAGCTTTGCATACGATGATACATGTACAGTTCTGCATAAGAAATGGCTTTTATTTGCCGCAGAAACTCACTTTTGCCAGGCCAGAAAGTAAACTAACCGCAGTCACTTCTTCGTTAATAAAAAAAAAAATCAATACCCCAGTTCACTCTTGCATGTGCAAATACTGTCTTAGCTCATACAGGACTGAGTATGTCAGAACTCGTTCTCGCACGGGGGGGGGGGGGGGTGGGGGGGGCGGAATATCCGAATGGTAGAGCATTGGACTCCCAATGCTCGGGTCGTGAGTTCGAATCGCGGCTGGTGTCACATGATATAGTTGTGCCGGCATTTTTCTCGTTGCCCCGTCCTTGATATCACCCATACATGGTGGAAAAGGACGCAAAACTCCCAAACACCCACCCCACCCTCTCGCAGGGAGGGAGTTTATTTTTCACGTTACACCGGTCCGTCTCAAGTTTGTGAATGGTTGGGCGTGTGCGTCTTTCCGCTTGGTCGTGGCCCTTTGATAGAGCCCGTATGTTGACTGTTGATCGCGCGACAAGAAAGCAGTGAATGATTAGTGTACCATGCTAGGTGTGCGACGCCCAGTCTATTGCAATCCAAGTGTAAGAGTTTATGTTGTATGTGAAGTGTGGTGAGGGCCGAGAACAAGCCTATAACTTTCCCTCGAAATCGTGTGCTTGCATAATATTCCAGCCGTGTGCGTGCTGGGGGAGGTCGTGTGTGTGTGTGTGTGTGTGTGTGTGTGTGTGTGTGTGTGTGTGTGTGTGTGTGTGTGTGTGTGTGTGTGTGTCCAAGCCTATAACTTTCCCTCGAAATCGTGTGCTTGCATAATATTCCAGCGTGCATGTGGGGGGAGTTGGTGTGTGTGTGTGTGTGTGTGTGTGTGTGTGTGTGTGTGTGTGTGTGTGTGTGTGTGTGTGTCTGTCTGTCTGTCTGTGTGTCTGTGTGTCTGTGTCTGTGTGTGTGTGTGTGTCCAAGCCTATAACTTTCTCTCGAAATCGTGTGCTTGCATAATATTCCAGCGTGCGTGTGGGGGGAGTTTGTGTGCCCGGTGTCACAGTCTCTGTGTGTGTGTGTGTGTGTGTGTGTGTGTGTGTGTGTGTGTGTGTGTGTGTGTGTGTGTGTTCATGAACCTCGTGAGTGAATATAGCATAGGTCCACAGTCTAGTCGCACCCGCAGCATATAGCCAGCGTACCCCCATTAATTACACAACCACAGCCATTGATTGTCCTGGATATTAATACTTACCTCGTGGATCATACAATGACGCTGAAAGCGTTTACATTTACTTCTTATATAACACTCACGGTAATGTACAACTCTACTCAGGCTGAATGACCGGTTTCGGATGAACATTATGGCATCAAACAATGGCTAGGATCCGTCCTTGCAGGTGCTGCCTGCTAGTAATTATGGTCATCCCAGCTACATGATACACGTAGGCCCTACATGTACTGCGTTGCGTCATACAGTAAGACTGGTCTCTATTCAGCGACGAACCGTGTGACACTTGCGAGAGGTAGGAACAACACCTGCCTGAAATTTATAGCACCAAACAGCGCATCTTTTTCACTCCGCCAACGCAACGAGTACACGGGGCTGTTGACTGATGATGACTATCGCGGGAAGATGGATGCTTGTTTCGCTGCCCCGACTGCTCAAAGTAAAACTGAATTATTTGTCTGGCTGGCTGGCTGGCTGGCTGTCACCTGTAGAATGTCACCTGTGTCATATCACCTGTAGAAAAAAAAATCAAATCAAGATTGTCAGTATTCCGGACGAATATACAGCGCACACACACACACACACACACACACACACACACACACACACACACACACACACACACAAATAAATACATGTACTTTTTGCCTGCCACCCTTAGGTCTCAGCTCAACAATGTCTGCCAAATTCTTGCGAAACAAAGTTTGTCGGATACTAGTGGTTGTCCCCCCCCCCCCCCCCCCGAAATGAGCAGATATCTTTCAACCTTCAACGGTCGTTCCATGGAGCAAGGTTGTCATCAAACAGTGACAGAGGGAGCATCCTATTTGGGTTCCCCTCCGTCACAAAGTGAGGGAGACAGTAACCATTAATCCCTCATTCACACGCGCACCCACTAACCCCTCCTCGCCCCGAAGTAGGCTATACCCACACAGGCCGAGCTAGGGCCTCAATTTCCTTGTCATTAATTTAGTGGAAAACCCGCTTTTGCCCTGTAAGTGGGAGTCGGGGATCTAGTGTTATGAATGAGGGCGATTGAGTACACGTGTACTTCAGCCAGTACTGGTGTAATGAAGGTGGAAGTGTGTGTGTGTGTGTGTGTGTGTGTGTGTGTGTGTGTGTGTGTGTGTGTGTGTGTGTGTGTGTGTGTGTGTGTGTGTGTGTGTGACGGTGTGTGTGTGTGTGTGTGTGTGTGTGTGTGTGTGTGTGTGTGTGTGTGTGCGTGTGTGTATGTGAACAGCTGTCTCCGTTTGATCAGATTTGAAGGGGGGGGGGGGGGGGGGGGGGGGGATGAAGAAAACGCATAAAGTCTAGCCCTTGATGTGTTTGTGAGTGTGTGTATGTGTGTTTGAGAGACAGACACGCAGACAGACACACAGACAGAGAAACAGAGCTTGTCGTTAAATTTATTGTGTGCATGATGGATCAGTTATTCCCGTACTATGAGTATCCCACTTAAACCTACTTATACATGGCTGTCTGGTACATCGTACATGCTTTAAAAAAAAAAAAAAAATATTTGCCCTGAAGGTAAAACACTTAAACTCCACTTCCCCAACAAACTTTGATTACTCAGACAGACAGTTTGTCGAGACACATACAGTCAAACAGCCGAGACATCCAGATGGACAAGAAGACAGACAGACAATCAGATAAAACACCCGTGACACCAAAAGCATCAAGTTTATTGCATCTGTAGCTCTCTGCGTATAAACGGGCGTCAGAGCAGAACAGCCGGAGTAGATTACGCTCACCGGCCCTTGACTCATTCTCACAGAATCTGTAGTCTTGTCACCTGGGCCTCTCCCATCTCGTCATGTCTATTTTTAGCCATGCGCGGCAACAGCTGATTCAAGTTAACTTTTGTCACCGTCAGGTTCTTTTTCTGTTCGTGTGACATCAGTGTAACTTTTTTTCCCGTGAATTCACGGTAGTGTAAAGGTGAAAAGGTGCGCTATGATCCTGTCGTGAAGTTTTAGATTAACTGAATTTCCCGTGGGTCGTAAGCCGGCGCTGACTGGGGCTGATATACAATTATAGCCCTCAGGTAATTAATATCGGGAATTTCGTCATAATCAGTGGATATCTTTCTTTCTTTCTTTCTTTCTTTCTTTCAATCAGTTACGTCAAAATCAGTGGATAGCTTTCTTTCTTTCTTTCTTTCTTTCTTGCTTGCTTGCATTCTTTCTTTCTTTCTTTCTTTCTGTCTTTCTTCCTTCCTTTCTTCCTTTCTTTCTTCCTTCCTTCCTTCCTTCCTTCCTTTCTTCCTTTCTTTCTTCCTTCCTTCCTTCCTTTCTTCCTTTCTTTCTTCCTTCCTTTCTTTCTTTCTTCCTTTCTTTCTTTCTTTCTTTCTTTTCTTTCCGTTCGCTCGTTCGTTTATTTAAATGTTTCTATGTGCCTGTGTGTGTCTTTGTTCGTGTTTTTGTGTCTCTTTGTGTTCGTGTCTGTGTCATTGTGTCATCGCTAGAAAATATTGTCATATTTTACTGTGAATAGATATTAGTATTAGTGAATTGCATCGGTTACATATTTTAGCATACGGTTGGTGTAAGGAACAAGGGTCAAGCTGACACACCAAGCGGACGCATGATCCCGTGAGCATTCCACTGATACATCGGGGCTATTCCACAGGTGGTCACTGGTTGTCTCCCATGTTGTCTGTGCTTTAGGCTTGCCGGTGAATTCGGTGGGTTTACTGGTGACTGACGTTCGGCTTTTCGCAAGTAAATCGCACTTAAATCACAATGCATGCACCTGAAACGGCTTGAGGAAAATTCATGCAATGTTTGCCGAACCCAAACCACCTCTCTACCCGGCGACCCACAGGAAAAAAAAAATCAATAATTAAATCAATAACCGTGTTCTGCGCTGACTACGAGAATTGTGGTCAGTTTCCGGCAACTTGACAGGTAGCGGGAAGGAAGGTGTGTTGAATCAAAGACACAGGAGAAAGAATGGCGAGAAGGACTTGAACGGTTCGTGACGGGAGACTTCGATCAAAGGTTCAGCCACGCATCGCCCACGGCTCATCAAAATTGACATCAGCTCATCCATTTTTCCTTACATCAATTGATTTGTCAAGCGTGCGCGTGTCTTCAATGAAGTGTGCTAGAGAGGTTTGTTTACATGTAGTCAGTTTACTGCAGCTCCATGGCGGCAGTTCCAGGCATGGGCAGCGCTGAGGCGGCGACAGCCCGGCCTAAGTCATAACGGAGTTAATGTGTGGCTAATGCAAATTAGTCATTATTTTCACATGGAGTTATACAGTGATATCTGAGTCCCGGCTGTGTCTAAAATACCCCCCCCCCCCCCTCCTCTCCCGTCTCTCTCTCTCTCTCTCTCTCTCTCTCTCTCTTGATTTGTTTATCATCTGTACTTTTCTCTTCTTCATTTCACTTCATAACTTCAGATAGTTAATACTTTTGTTTGTCTTTTTTTTTCTTTTGTTTTCCCTTTTCCCCCTTGTCACAGTTTTGATGCTGTCTTTTTTACCCTTTAACGTAGAATAGCAGGACAGCTTGTAAGACAGGCAGCAATGCCTAAATGCTCTATCCTGAATAAAAAAAAATAAAAAAAAAACGTTTCATCACCATCATCTCTCTCTCTCTCTCTCTCTCTCTCTCTCTCTCTCTCTCTCTCTCTCTCTCTCTGGCCTGGAGGCTGCGGCCAAATATTTGTGCTGGCCTTTTTCTCGTTGCCGCGTCTTTGATATCACCCTTACGTGGTGGAAAAGGACGTTCAACTCCCACCCACCCACCAAACCACCCACCCTTCCACCCTCTGGCCTGGAGTTTCCCAGACTGACTGACTGACTGACATCACTTTGTCTTGTCTAGTGAGGTGACGCCGGGGTGGGTGAGATGTTTAACACCATTGTTGTTTGCGGACACTGACCTTTCAATGCCCTTTTCATCCGACGGAATCCACTGGAATGAGAGGTAATCGTTGAGCCTGCTGCAGCGTTGACTTCGTAGACTGGATGTCGGTGTCTGCGGGTGCACGAGTCATAGTATTGCGCTCTACAGTGTCACTAGTGAACGGTTTGAAGTGCTGTCCGTGTACAGTTTGCAAGAATTGCCTGCACGGTGGCTGACAATGACAATTTTTGTTTAAGCTGATTAGCAATAGATGTGCTGGGTGATTGACTATAGTGCTGGTGGTGGTGGTGGTGGTGGTGGTGGTGTGTGTGTGTGTGTGTGTGTGTGTGTGTGTGTGTGTGTGTGTGTGTGTGTGTGTGTGTGTGTGTGTGTGTGTGTGTGTGTGTGTGTGTGTGTGTGTGTGTGTGTGTGTGCGTTTGTTCGCGTTTGTTTATATGTGTGTGTGTGTGTGTGTGTGTGTGTGTGTGTGTGTGTGTGTGTGTGTGTGTGTGTGTGTGTGTGTGTGTGTGTGTGTGTGTGCGCGCGCGCGCGCGCGTGGTGGGGGAGGGGGGTGTTTGATTTGTTTGTAGGGATGGTGGGGTGGTAGCAGGTGAGTTTTTTGTTGTTGTTGTTGTTTGTTGGCTTGTTTTGGTGTGTCTTTTGTTGTTTTTATTGTTGTTGTTTTGTTTTTGGTTTGGAGTTTGTTTTGTTATTGTTGTTGTTGTTGTCGTCGTCGTCGTCGTCGTCGTTGTTGTTGTTTTGTTTGGGTTTTTGTTTTTTGTTTTTTTTTGGGGGGGGATCGAACTATGAACCAAAAAACTATGTCCCGATATGGCTGACTTTCACCCACCGCTCAATATTTCCCTGTTCAGTTCCGTATTGACAGTTTACTCTTTGGACCAAGTGGGTGAAAGGCACACTGTTCATTGTTTATTGACGTGCAGTGCTGA
>JACVVK020000129.1:700000-767500 GCA_018292915.2 Batillaria attramentaria | reverse complement strand
AACATCAGATGGACATCCCTAATTAACTTACTTCACGAAAAATCGATTTACTTAACAGCGCACACTTATTACAAATCCCCAAAATACGTCTTCCGTTTCAATGTTTTGTTTGGGGTTTAGTGTTGTTGTTTTTTTACTACTTTATTATCCCTTTCGGGAAGTTCGGGCTGCTTCCCCCGGGGAAAGCGCATCGCCGCGGTGCAGCGCCACCCAATACCTATTCTATATTTCTTACAATTTTGCTGGGGGGAGGAAAGCCGGATAACCCGGAGAGAAACCCCCGATCAGCAGCCCTGTTTCAGTGATTTGAGACGCTCTAACTCTCCCTCGCCGCGCATAGGTCTCCCACTTCCTCGCACTATTTGGACGGACTGCTGGAAGGAGTTAGTTACAGAAAGCAGACCAACGGAACTAAATGTTGTTGATTTTGCCGGCTCAGTACTTTCGACAAGGCACAGTTCAACAGTTCAAGCAATATTTGGCTAGAGTAACGGATCTTGGAGCCTTGATTCAGGCGCCAGACACTTTCCCTTAGTACCCACTAAGCCGTTGTAATCGTTCTAGAACTGTCGTCACCTTCGCTGGAGTTACCCAAACTTACAGAAAAAGGAACGCCCGAATTTTACGCGTCATTGCCATGACAATTAACGCGTCATTATGGCAGCTGACGTGTCAGTCACCGACTTGCGTAGTCCAGGTGGCAGCAAGCAAGCTTGCCGGTTGCAAATCAGTCTCGCCCCTGTGTCCAACTAAGCCTAATATTTGGACTCAGTGTTGACTGTGGGGCAAGCAATACCTTGCCACGGCATTCCTCACGAAAGTGAGTCCCTGTTACGAGCAAGCAACGTAACGGAACAAGCCCACATCAAGCGACCTTTAATTGCGTTTCGCGCTCCATTGGCGATGGACATTTATGCCCGGTGTCTGTCGCAGGTAAGCTGTGATGTCAGGTCGCAGTCAGGCGTGGAATGCTTGCCAATCAAGGCCGCTCATTTTTGCCTAAACTGAGGGCCTTAGAGGAGGATCGGTAGTGTGAACGGTTGTGTGAACCTACAGAGTTCGGACCGTTTGTAAGCGTGTTGTGATTTAGCTAGGCTGATCCAAGCAGTTGTCGGTGTCCGTGTGTGTGTGTGGGGGGGGGGGGAGAGGAGGGAGGGGTGAATGAATATAGGTGTGTGTGTGTGTGTGTGTGTGTGTGTGTGTGTGTGTGTGTGTGTGTGTGTGTGTGTGTGTGTGTGTGTGTGTGTGTTTTAATAGTCTGTATATGTCGTGTGCGCATGTAGCATAACTGTTAGTATCTATATGCCATATGTCTGTGTACGATAATTATGTAAATGTATGTCTTGTGTAAAATGCCAAAAAGGAAGAATTCTAACAAAAATGCACTGTCCACTGGGGACGGCTGGAAACAAGACAGGCTGTGCAAAACTCAGAGAGAGATAGAAAGACAGATAGAGAAATAGATAGAGATGCCGACAAATAATTACAGGGGCATGTTTTCGGGAGTCACCTACGAATTTCGAATAAATTTTGCTAAAAGTTTGCAATTTTACAATACACTGTCCACCTGTGCCAGGGAGCAGGGCTAAGCTTCAGTAACACGAAGACAGACAAACAGACAGGCAGACAGACATGGATGCCGAGAAATAATTACCAGAATTTGTTTTCGGGGATCAAGAAAATGAAATTATTGTACTGAAATTTTGCATTTTTACAGCACACTCTCTACTGGTGACTGGGAACGGAAGACAGACAGAGAGGGACAGACAGACAGACAGAAAGAGATACTGAGAGATCAGTAATTGGCAATTGCAAGCACGCGTAGGTGAGATGTGCCAAAACTAATCAACAAGTTGTCTTCACCGCTCGCGGGTCAGCCACAAATAGCCGCATGGACTGCCGAGTAAACAGCCCGATCTGTTAAGTAATCTCACACTTGATTGGCCAGTATTTCGTTACCATGATAACACTAGTGCCGTTGCTATTTTTGAGCCGAGTTCTGCCAAAACCAGCTTTCCAGATCAAGAGCGATGCACGAACTGGCCGACTTCCTGATAAAGTTTCATTAGAAGAGGCAGTTTGCTAATTTTAAACTCAGGGTCTGTTTGAAGTTTGTCCGTGCTGTTTGACTTTACAGGTGTAGCAGTCCAGATTATACCCCGCCTGGAGTATACCCCCGTATAAACTGGCCTAGCCCAGACTATACCCCCGTATAAACTGGCCTAGCCCAGACTATCCCCCCCGTATAAACTGGTCTAGCCCAGACTATACCCGGGGTGTACTCTGGCTTAGGCCCGTTTAACCCTCTCTTGCCCACTTTAACCCCCTACCACTGATCTATACCCAGGGGGTTGAACCGGCCTAGGCTACTTTATACCCGAGGGTATAAAGTAGCCAGGGGGTATACTCCGGCCTGTTACACCGGTACATGTATAATGTATAATGTCCAGCCAGAGTTAGAAGGTTTTTTTCTAGATCTCCATGAGCAAAATATTGTGCTTACCTATCAAAATAACCTGGTGTTTAAATTCTGACAGAGCGTGAACACTATTAATTTTGCAGCATAGCGCAATTATTATTTCATTGTGTGTGCTTTGTGCTGTCATAGATCGATTCATTGGGGGCGGTCGGTGGTCTAGTGGTTAAGACTTAGTCACCAGTGCGAGAGGTCAGGTTCGAGTCCCACTCGGGGAGAAGAATTTTTCCTTCTCAGTCGGGCCGATTCACCGTTCATTCGGGCCGATCGTCGGCGGTTCTCTCCGGGTACTCCGGCTTCCTCCCTCTCTGCTTCGGAAATGTTCAGCCCACAAAATCCAAAAATAAATGCAATTCTAAAATTCCGAAAGTTAAATTGCTGAGCTGGCCCTTCGCACCACGTAATTGTAATGTGTTCATGTCCAGTGTGTGAGAGAATGCGTGTGATTTGCGTGAGCGTGCGTGTTGGGTTTAGCTTGCGGCGCTTTGAGCCAAATATTTGGGATAAAGCGCTATATCAAAGCGATTATTATTGTTGTTGTTATTGTTGTTGTTGTTGTTGTTGTTGTTGTTGTTGTTGTTTTGTTGTTTTAATGGGGATGGAAAGGGGATGCTTGCAAGAGAGAAACATGAACTCTGAAATATCGTGAACTGTGGACTGCGGGGGGGGGGGGGGGGGAGGGGGGACCAAAAAGCAGGATGTTTGCAAAGCATCAAATAAAGACCACAATTGTCCCCCTCCCCTCCCTCTCTTTTTCTCTCTTATCACGATTTTGCCCTTTACTCCTATTACAATGAAGCGTATATATATAAACTGCCAGCGAGGGATATTTGATCAAAGTGGTCACGCCGTGTCCTGTAAACGTGACAACATGAATGTGTTGTTAACACCTTACAGTCACGCTACTGGCTGACAAGCCAGCGTGCGCCCGGGGAGATCTCGCTACTGGCTGACAAGCCAGCGTGCGCCCGGGGAGATCTCGCTACTGGCTGAGGATGTAGAAACAGTAAAAGCATGAGGTGAGAATTATGTCCAGCTTTGTTTTCGGCTGTTTGTAGCTGCGGCATGACGTCATTGTGTCAGCGTGGGGTGACCATCGCCGCTTGACCACAAAATGATCATCTATTTTCTGTTTTATTGTCACAAACGTATGGGAGACATGGGAACGGTGTTTATGAACATTGCAATTTGTTTCATCTCAGTTTTGTGTCAAAACGTGTTGTTGTTGTTTTTGGGGTTGTTTGTTTGTTTGTTTGTTTGTTTGTTTGTTTGTTTGTTTGTTTGTTGTTGTTGTTGTTTTTGTTTTTTTTTTGGGGGGGTTGTTTTGTTTTGTTTTTGTTTTGTTTTTGTTTTTGTTTTTGGTTTTTTTGTTGTTTTGTTTGTTTTTGTTTGTTGTTTTTTTGGGGGTGTTGTTGTTGTTGTTTTTTTCAGACCGCTGAACCACAAATCACGTATTTCTGTTCTGTTTAATTTTCTCAGATGAGACGAGGTGATGGGAAGGCTATTATTAGCGTTGCAACGTGTTTTGTATCAACTGCATTTTCGTGTGAGGACGTTTTTGAGTCTGCTTGATAACAAATCATCTGTTTCAGTGTTCTGTTTAATATTCACAACGTGAGGAGGTAATGATAAGGGTGGAGTTTGTTTTTTAACGTTGCAATGTGAACGTGTTTCATATCAGCTGTATTTGCAGTCTCTCTAGTGACATCTGTGGTGGTGCATAGTTTGAACAGGCTGAGCTTAGCAAAACACAAATTGATTGTTGTTTGTTTGTTTGTTTGTTTGTTTGTTTGTTTGTTTGTTTGTTTGTGTTTTATCTTGCTGTTTTTGTTGTTACTGTTTTGCTTGTACCCTCAATGTGTGCGCACGTGGACGCGCAATGTGTGTGCGTGCGTGCGTGTGTGCGTGCGTGAGGACGTGTGTGTGTGTGTGTGTGTGTGTGTGTGTGTGTGTGTGTGTGTGTGTGTGTGTGCGTGCGCGCGCGCGGTGTGCGTGCGTGCGTGTGTACGCGCGCGCGGTGTGCGTGCGAGCGTGCGTGCGTGTGTGCGGACGTGTGTGTGTGTGTGTGTGTGTGTGTGTGTGTGTGTGTGTGTGTGTGTGTGTGTGTGTGTGTGTTTTGGGAGTGTGTGTATGTTTCATGAGTGGGCGGATGACCAGGACCCCCCAAAAATCAGATTAATGGTTGACACTTTAAGGTTGGCCGGTCAGTGGCTTAGACGACAGACTGTTGCCCAGAGACAACTCGTTTACAGGTTCAACCGGCAGATTAACACTCCATTCAAAGGAGCGTCCGCCCTGCTACACCTCCTGCCTGCATCGTGTGGTCCCCTGCAGTGTTTGTGTGCCGGAACTTCCGCCGCCCACCCTGTGCACGTAACAAAGTACATGCGTGCGTGCATGCCGACTGGCTTCCTGTGCATGCAGCGGAGGAGTGCAACAGTCTCAGACAGTCGTTCACAACTGATGGTCCGGTTAATTTCACAGAGCCCACGCGCCAATGGGCGATGAAGGGGTGGGTGGGTGTTTAAGGAGTTTAACGTCCTTTTTTCCACCACGTAGGCCAACGGGCGATGAGGCCTCTTTGTTTTTGTGTCTGTGTGTTTGTACGTCCGTCTGTGTGTGAATTAGGGGACCTGTGTGTCTGTGCGTCCGTCCGAATGTGGAATGGATGACCCGACTTATTTTTTTATTCCTATCTGTGTGTCTTGGCCGGCACGCCAAGCTTGGAGGGTGGAACTTTCTGTCAGTCCTAGGCGGTTCCTACGTCTTCTGCGTTTGAACTGGCTAAGTCCATCTTTGCTAAGCCACCTTACCTTTCCCAACAGTTTCACGAGTCGCTCGTGAGTGCGGCCGTACGCTCGAAATACCATACCTTGATCATTAGTAAAGCTCTTAATGCGATACAATCTTGTGTGCACTTCGCGCGAGCGGTCGAACATCCAAATTCTACGACTGTTGTTACACTACTGGAGCCGGTGCTCAATGTGGTCGCCGTGTCATCAGTCGAGTACGCTTGTGTTGGCTCGGTGCCAGCATTACAGGTGAGTGTCTAAGTGGTGTGATGATAGATACACTGTACCACGAAAACAGCTCAAAATGGTAGCATTAGCACAGGGCCCGTATGTAAAACTCTAGGTTACCGGTAATTTAACCCACGGCTACGGGCCTAACCCAGACTACGACAAAACTGAAAAGAAACCCCAAACAAAAATAAATAAAAACGGAAGCGAAGAAAGAAAGACAAAAGTCCTTCTATAACGGCATAGGCACCTTGCTGGAATGGACCCGCTTCCTGATTTAAAACCAAAAACAACAGAGCTAGCTTAGTTCGAGGTTATACTCTAACCCGGGGCTAAAGTCCCTAACCCCGATTTTTACATGCGGGCCCAGGTCTATTACAGGGAATGGTCGCTAAAGTTTACATAAGTTTCCTCCAAAGAGCTGTTTGAAATAACCATATATAAATTTTGCAATAATCCAGGTTTGTCTGTGTTGGTGTCTAGTTTGCTGGGAGCTGTCCCCCTCGTTTAAACGGTAGGTACGTGTAGTGTTTATTCTTCTTTCATTCGAAAGCTGGTCCCAAGAACCTACACTGGCTACCCCCACCACAACATGTACGTGCTGTTTTTATTCCAGAGAATTACGACTGCTTTCCCGGCCTCAGTCCAGCAAAGTAATTTAAATAAAAGTTTTAAATCTCTGCTCACACAGCATCTAGTCATGAAATACACACACACACACACACACACACACACACACACACACACACACACACACACACACACAAGCCTTACTTCCCCCATGTCCCTCGGATTTGCGCATCCGTGACCTGTCACCCGGAAACGGATCCCATGTCAAGGAGCACCATGGGAAGACACGGCTGACGACAGGCGGAGGTGAAAGCAATAGGACCCCCAGCGGCCCGAGAGTAAACCTCGCGCCTAATGCGCCAAATCCCTCCTCAATGGGTCTCCGCACAGCCAGTCTCCTGGGTGGCAGTGTCGTGGTTGATCTTCAAATGGATGTCCATTTCGTAAGACACTGTAACACTGTTTGGGGGTTTTTTTTTTGTTTTTTCTTTGCTGCCCCAACTCTTTGCCAGCTCCAGTGGTGTTCCTCCCAAGTAATGGGTAGAATCCACGGAGGGCTCGGAAGCTGGGACAATTTTTTATTATGCATGATTATGGAGATGAGGATGATTGTAAGATGATGCTATGGAGGTCCGTGTGGTGTGGGGCTGCGGGACAGGGCCGCATTCCACGCTTCCTGTCATAAATATCCCGGCATTACTGAACCAGGCCCGGGAACTACGGCACCTGCGGTGCCGGCCGTGTAATCATCCACATCATAAGACGTGTCATACGAAGGGAAGCACCCCCCAAAGTCGCACCCGTGAAGTGGGTTAAACTCGGCTGTGTGGCAACAACCTCCCCATTGGGTCCATAGCACACTCGCTCTGGGCAGGAGCCGACCTAAGTAGGAAAAATCCCGCTTGCCTCGGCTGGGACTCGAACCCGGGTCTCCCGGTCCATGGTCGGAAGTGCTAACCACTACACTACGGGGGCCTGTTCTCTTGTTCTACCCTTCTTTGAAAGAGCCGATATGGCCTACCGAATACAATTTTGTATTTGTGTACTGTTGGTTTAAACATTTTTTAAAAATTCATTGAAGGATCACCGTCATGCAGTAAATAGCATTACATTGTAAGAGAGCACAACAAGTAAAAACTTACGTACGTGCTCATCTGAACCAGTTTACGTACAAGCATGGCGGAGACATTGGCGTGGAAAAAAATGGATTGTGTACTATTCTTGTTGGATTCTTCTTGTTGGAAGGCACGGAACCGACAGAAGGCTACACGCAAAGCGAACAGAGAGGCGTCTGTAATCATGGTTTTGCAGTCACTCGCTCACTCGTATGTCTCCAATCACCCTACGAGTGGCGAAGGACCTCAAACAGCACAACAAACAGACAGATGACCGGGAGAGGCCATTTGAATTTTTGTTCACACACTCAGCAAACTTCAGCGATTTGTTTTCAGAGCTCACCTCATCATTAACACAAATGGTAGAGCGTTGGACTCTCAATGCTCGGGTCGTGAGTTCGAATCCCGGCTGGGGTCAAATATATGTGCTGGCCTTTTTCCTCGTTGCCCCGTCTTTGATGTCACCCTTACGTGGTGGAAAAGGACGTTAAACGCCCAAACACCCGCCTTATCATTAAGATCGGCAGTTTCGAGTGTACTGCGCAACTATTTCAAAACAAACGTTGTCTTGTGCAAAGCCTTTTAACTATCGTCTTGGAATGAGCGTTGAACTGACATAGGTAGGACAATAATACATTGATAAACACCGTAAAGGACATTTGTCCTGAATATTGTCCACTGTGAGGCAGAAATGATAGGGCACGTTTCTGCCTGGATAAGAACGTAATCTGAGTTTTTAATTGCGTTTTAAGTGGATTATCATATTTTACGCGGCACTTCAGTTGAAACAGTGCATGTGTGGTCAGTTTCAGTGTGTCAGCCGGTGTATTTTGTGTGTGTCCGTGACGGCCCGGTCAGTCCGCACAACGGTCACGGTCAATGTGTGCGTGTGTGTCAACTGATCGGTGTCAGTGTGTGTGTGCATTGAGTGTGTGTCACAGTGTGTGTGTGTGTGTGTGTGTGTGTGTGTGTGTGTGTGTGTGTGTGTGTGTGTGTGTGTGTGGTTTATAATAATTTTAATGTATTGTGTTGTGTTGTTGCCTTGTCTGAGCAGACGTGTAGTTTCCCCATGGGGGGATCAATAAAGTAATCTTATCTTATCTCATCTTATCTTAGTCCGACATTTCAAACCTTAATCAATCTATGGCCGATGTAAGAAGTGGGGGGTGAAGCCTTGGAAGCTTAACAATGAGTATTACAAGATCTTTCAAAAAGGCTTCATTCCGTCCAAGTATTAACTCAGTTGATACCATGTAGGTTTGGGGTTGTGCAATTGTTGAAGTCGCAATTTGAAACGAACTTTAGTTCCTAGATCAACTACGACAGAGGCGAGACAGCGCGGAGTCTGAAGGAGACAGCTCTTCAGCCGTTGTCCCAGTAGCAGGGTAGAGTTTCGGACAGTATATATACATACACACACAGAGTTAGATCACATGCGAACCCTCCCGGATAGTGTGTACGCTAGATGTTTTACGACACTTTAACCCATGGACCTGGCGCTATTTGTGCGCTCTCTTAACGTCATAGTCGGGCTTTTCGGGGTTTTTTTTGCCTTGTAAATTTTTTTCACCCCTTCTTACTCTTCTTCTTTTTTTTTCTTCTTGGTTTGTGTCTTTTTAGGCCGTCGAGCTTTGCAGGGGCGAAATGAAGCAGACAGTAAAACAAATAGGACGTTTAATCCAGTGGAAGATAATCAGAGTGACGGGACGAGGCGTTCCTTCACGAAACCAGGCATCCAGTGCCAACAAACTTGACGCAGCAACTATAAGTTAAAGGCCCAGTCTTTATGATTTGTATGCTCACAGATCGTTCTGAGCTGTTTGCGTTCTGTGTATTGCAACACACCACTTAGACACCTGCACAGTGACAGCATCTCAAATGCTGGCACTGAACCAACAGAAGCGTACTCCGTGACGCGACTAACACACTGAGTGAAAGTGTTGCAGCAAAAAAAAACTCTCAGTCGTAGGATTTGAGTGTCTGACCGCTCGCGCGTAAAACAATAATTATTGTGGCGAGCTTTAAGAGCTTTGCCAATCATCAAAGCGAGGGGATGGGTGGGGGGACCTTCGAACGCTGTTTTCGAATGAAATGATTTCGTCATCGCGATCCGTATTCATAACTTTGCAGACTGTAATGTTAAAGAAACCGGGCGTATTCGAACCCTCGCTTCATTTCTTGGCTGGCGGCCATACTACACCCAGGCTATAAATAGAATGAACGTACCTGCCTGTTTGATCTGCATCCACGTACCTGTAGACCTTTGTCGTTATAACATGATACATGTACATCTGACCATTTTGGGTGCACAAATTCAACAGTTTCACAGACACTTTTCTACAACGTTTTTGTACACCAGAAGCGGGTCTAGTGCCTTTAATTTGTGTGCTCCATACTGACTATGTTTAATCCGCTTGAGGCACCATTTGACCCATTGAAAGAGACTCTAAACTGTCTACTATTTCTCCCTCCTTTACGTCAGTTCCACTGTAGGTCTCGTGCAGATGTCAAAATTTGGCACGAACCGATCAGACGGCACGACGAACTTCAAAGAGGTAGAAAGCCTTTCCATACTCTTGGGTCTGTTCAACTTAAATTATTTATTTTTTTAAATGAATGTTTCTTGCATTTTCTCATTCTCCAAGTTCAGTTCTGGATATTGCAGTCTTCAATCGTCTCGGAGGCATCATCAAAGCACAGATCCTCGTTCTTATCAGTGTTCGTCTCATCGGAATGGAATCTAGCTCATGTCTCTCTTAACTCGTGCAAGCACACTTTTTTTTCTCCTAGCTATTGGTAACTAAGCCACCGGGGAGACGGCAGAGGTGTCAGAAAGAGTTCTCTTCCATTGATACAATTCACAATGACATCAGTATATTTGCCTGTGCGCGCTGTGGTTATTACAAAAGGTTTCCTCTGTGGCTTTGCCTTTGCCGCTGATGTTAGACTACAAAGCCACATATGAAAGAGTAGCACATGAACTTTCTCGCCGATGTTTTATTAAGACTCCTTTCTCCTTTAAAGAAGTCTGTGGAAAAAAAAAACTGGAAGAGGATTCTTGCCGAACATCTCAATACAAACCTTTGTGCCAAATGCTTCAGTCCACGTATGTACCGTACGGTCATTTCACTCAAGTTTATTGATAAGATATCGATTGAGATGGTTCATAAAAAATTGTGTTTCTGTGAGTGAAACATTCCACTCAGTCGCCGGGTTCGGGGGAACTCTTCCAGCCCAGTCAGACGCTATGTAGCGTTGAGATCAAACGCCGTTGTGCCTCGTGCACACGAAGTCACACACAGGTCTTGTCTTTTCAGTCCAGTGTACACGTGGACGTGTCGTGTACGACCATCAATATTGTCTCAAAAACTTGTACCACGAACTGAAGTGACTGTGGAGTGCCATTTTTCTCGACTTTTCATTATCTGTAATTATGAGTCGTCTGGAAGTACTTGAGGGATAAAATATGACTGAGCGGTGTCAAATACCAGTGCTTTTCTTTGTCTGCTTCTTCTGATTGCTGTTATTGTTTGCTGCGGCTGGGGGTGACTGGTGGTAGTGGTAGTGGAGGGGGAGGAGGGGTTGTTGTTGTTGTTGTTGTTGTTGTTGTTGTTGTGTTGTTGTTGTTGTTGTTGTTGTTGTTGTTGTTGTCGTCGTCGTCTTCTCCTTTTTCTTGTTCTTCTTCTTCTCTTTCTTTACTTTTCTGTTTTGTATATACACTGTAATTATTCTTGATGTCGTGTAACTCAATTTCTACCAAGTAAGTTGAGGTTGTGCACCATTGGCCTCAGTAAAACAAAGACTGAATCAGAATTAATTCGGCATGGATTTAAATTTGGCCTAGTGGGAGTGTTGCACTTGGATAATACCCGTGTTTGCTGCAGTAAAAGCCGTTAAGGGACCGTAAATTTAATCTTGCCTGATTTTCGCATACAGGACCAAAACCGAAAAAAAGAGTCAAAAACGTGGAATACTCGTCTGCGGTACAAAATGTGTTAAGACAGTTTTCACTGTACTCATTCAGCTTCTTCACTATGTATATTATATTGTCGCCAAGCAATTCCGGCTCACTCGGGTGATTCACAACTCAAACACGTTAAGTGAGTTTTCTCACCAGAAGTTGTAAGCGTGTACTGTATGGTGCGTATCTTCCGTCTGAGATCCGCGCCACAAATATTCACCGTAGATGTCTCACGGCAGCACGCTCTGTCGCTGGCGATTGTTAATGGGCTTCACATTAGGAGCCAACAGAGTCTAGGCTAATGCTCGGGTCGTGAGTTCGTATCCCGGCTGGAGCCAAATATTTGTGCTGGCTTTTTCACCCGTATGTGGTGGAAAAGGACGTTAAACCCCCAAACACCCACCTACCCACCTACCCACCCACCCAGGAGCAAACAGAGAATAAATGAACAGAATTTCTTACCGGGGACGAGTACCCCACGTGTGTGACTCTTTTCCGGTTTTGGCCCTGTATGCTAAAAACAGGCGAGATTTACTGTTCCTTAACTCTAAAGAGCCCGAGATCGACCACCACATCCTGCCCACTAAGATAAGATAAGATAAGATAATTTATTCGCTTCTTAATTACAAAGAAGAATTTGGCTTGCTCCTCTTAATAAAATGCACATGTATACACAAACATACCACGGAAATATAAAACCGACATACATGTATACATCATTACACGCTCAGTCACACACTCAGTCATTGGCTAAAAGACAATTTAAGAAATAGACATTGCTTCACATTCTGATTCACTATGTCGAACAGCACTAAGAGTAACAATTAAGATGGAGGGGCAGACGTAACACAGGATACAGATCACATGTAATAGCTCTCTCTCTATATATATGTATATCCTGATTCCTTCCTCATACACATCCACACACATCCACACGCATCCTATCTTCCGAACTCGCACAAGCACCCCACCCACCCACCCATCCACATCACCGGATAACTATATGATTCGACTGGTTAAAAAGAACAAGCCACTGCACACCAGTAGGGACCACTTCTAGCCACTATTTCACAGGTCGTTGGCCTTCTCCGCTACGCCCGAGACCGCTGCAGATTGTGTAATAGTGGCTTGAAGTGGCTTCTAGTGATCGGAAGATTTCAAATAAAATTGCAATTTTTGCGTGGGCCTTTAACGGCTCTTATTTGCAGCAAACACGAGTATGATCAAAATGCAACACTCCCACTAAGCAAATGAATTCATAATGGATTTTTTTAAAAAATACTGTGGCCACTGGTGCAAAACCCCAAAATTACTCGGTAGCAATTGCAGGGGCGCCGGAACCCTGTACCCAAGCAGGGGGGGGGGGGGGGCAAGAGTATCTTTTTGCCCCCCCCCCCCCCTGGAAAATCAGGTGACTATGGCAAGAGGGGGGCAAAGCCATGGTCTTGCCCCCTCCCCCCCCCCCCTCCCCCCCCCCCTCTCTCCTGCTCTCTCCCTCATCCCACCCAACAGAGAACTCAGTTTAGCCCTTGTATGAAATATCAAAACGACTTGGCAGAAAGGCGTCTGATAATCCCCCCCCCCCCCCCCCCCACTTTTCACTTTCTTTGGGCAACGTCCTTCCTTTCAGTGGCTCCCTGGTTCGTAAAGGTTTTTGTCTGCGCAGCATCTGATCGCCCCCCCCCCCCCCCCTTCACTTTCTCCGCGCAACGTCCTTCCTTTCACTGGCTCTGGCGTCCCCCCCCCCCCCCTGAGATTTGCCCCCACCCCCTCCCCCCAACATCTTCCGGCGCCCCTGAATTGAGTTAAATCATCGTTATTTTGATATGATGACTCATGAACTGGGTGAACTTGAAAATTGTAACACTCGATTGTGACCTCTGTGTATTTTTGTACTTCGCGATTTGGGGGAGGTTTTCAAGTGTAGACGGTGTGGTTTACGATGGCAAGGATACACCCCCTTTCTCATTACCAGCATGCTGTCGGTCACATCTAGCGCCGGGCAAATAGTAAAAGAGCCTAAGTGGTTAACAGCTCCATGGCATCGTATCTGAAAGTCCTTTCATTACTGAAATGACGGTGGTTAAGTCTATACAGAGGCGATGTTTGTAATTTTATGTGCTTGAGGGGGCTGGCTTGTCGTCTGTCTGGTTGTCTATATGTTGTTAACATTTTGCTTTGGTTCGGTTGATTTGAATGTGTACAGGTTTATTCTGGTGTCTTGCTAGTGGTTGGTTTGGTTTGTTTGTTGTTGTTGTTTGGTTGGTTTGTTGTTGTTGTTGTTGTTGTTGTGTTTTGTGTTTGTTTTTTTTTTTGGGGGGGGGTAGTTGTTGGGTTTTTATTTTTGTTTTTTGTTGTTTTGGGGTTGTTTTTGTTCTTGTTGTTGTGGGGGGGGGGGGGTGCTTTAAGTGTGCTTTCTCTAGGTTCAAGGATTTTGTTTGCCATGCGCATAATAGCACCAAGACAAATGAAATAAAGAAAATAATCAAACAAAACAGAAGTATGTTCATATTGTGAGGAGGGAGAAAAAAAGGAGAGAGAAAGAGAGAGAGAGGATCAACTGTTTTTCATGTACATTTGTACTTTTTCTCATATTGTTGAAACTGTTGTGTCGTAATACAGTGTAACGTTTTCCTCTAGACAACTGATGCTCACCACAACACAACTCAATCAGACAGATGGACCAGTGCTTTTATAACAGTCAGGATTGAATACTTGCTTGTAGTGGGCTTTCTCTAGTGAACATTGAAACACACGAAACATGGACGAAGACCTTATCATCTGTCGCCCTCTGGTCGCTCTATGTTGCTTTCTGTTGCCGTCCAATGGCGACAGTCGTTAGTAAAGCAAGATGTCTCCATCACATCCCTCCGGCAAATAGAGAAAAAAAATGAATCCGGAAATTACAGTTTTGAATCCTGGATTTCGGCTGGCTGAAAAACGTGCACATCAAAACCCCACTAGCCGCCATGTTTGTCGGTCTCGCAGGACGTGTTTGTCCGAGATGTTACGAAACAGGTTGACTCAAGCAGAAACGGCTTCCGACGAAACGAACGTCTTAAGCGGGGTTGCGTCTCGTGGGGTTATAATGTCCCTAATCTGAACCATTTCTTTCATCGTCCCCCCATTTGCGCGCAGTCTGTGAGATGCACATCCGTTAGAGGGCCAGGCCAGGTCGGTGTGGTGGTCCCTAAAAGCGTGGATGGAGAGCATAATGTTCGCCAACGCCCGGTGAACAAAAAAAAAAAAAAAGGGCAAGGTCAAGGACGGACGTTGACGGCAAGGGCAGGTGGAGGAAGCAGCGAACGACCAGCAGCTCCTCGACGACAAGCAAGGCCGTTGCTTCCGGACGGTTCACGGCAGTGCCCCCCCCCCCCCCTCCATCACCACCCCACCCCCTTTTTTGCAAAGCCTTCCAGTACTTTCCTCAGCCGCGTGTTGGGTCTATGTTGCTTGAGCGGCGTGAGGCCACACATAACTAACTCCAGTAACTAACTCCAGTGATTTCCTGTTTAACGAGACAATTTCACCAGTTTATCAGTGTCTGTTCAGCGTTGTGGGGAGCCGGGATAGCCAAATGGTAAAGCGTTGGACTTGCAATGCTCGGGTCGTGAGTTCGAATCCCGGCTGGGGCCACATACTTGTGCTGGCCTTTTTCTCGTGGCCCCGTCTTTGATATCACCAATGCGTGGTGGAAAAGGACGTTAAACTCCTAAAGACCCACCCGCCCACCCTGTTCATCGTTGTATAATGTGCGTGAATGTGAGTGAGTGATAGGCGCATTGAGTTTTATTAAAGACATGCCCGTACAAATACCATTATTATAATTATTATTATTATTATTATTAAGTAAAAGTTTAGAGTTTTGCAAGTTTTATGATTTTGAATTTTTTTTTAAGTTTAAGTGGTCATTGACATTAGTTTTCATGCCGCCCATAGCCTGAGTGCAGCTGGTCTGTAATTTTTTTCCCTCTCCATCAGTGCTTTGTCACCGAATTTCAATCATGTGGAGATGGAAACATATTGAGTGTTGCACACGCTTCTGATCAGTTTTCAGAGAATTTCATTTAAAATGTGTTGTTGTTGTTGTTGTTGTTGTTGTTGTTGTTGTTGTTGTTGCTTCTGCTGCTGCTGCTGCTGCTGCTGTTGTTGTTTTAAAATCTTTAAAATCCCTTCCAATACTACCCACACTCACGATTCTACTACCCCCTCTCCACACACACACACACACACACACACACACACACACACACACACACACACACACACACACACACACACACACACACACACACACGCACGCACGCACGCACACACACACACACACACGCACGCACGCACACACACACACACACACACACACACACACACACTTTTTGCGTGTCCCCACCCGTCCATCTGTGTGGACATTGCCGAGATGTATCTCCTTCATAGCCAGGAGGCGGTTTACCCCGCAAGATCCTGCGTCGCTCTGACTGTCTGGTTTTGTCGATTTATCTGTCACTTTCGGCACATGTACGTGTGTGTCGGAATGCAAGTGGTTGTACAAGTTTAAAGGGGATAGTTCACCCTCTGAGATATGTTCGGGACATTTTTTTTTTTTTTTTTTTGGGGGGGGGGGCTGTAGAGGACTGGGTGACACGGACAAAACCATCTACCGTCGTCATGTTGAAACCTCTTATATTTCTCTCAATAAAAAAATTCACCATTTTCACATTGTTGTTGTTGTTGTTGTTGTTGTTGTTGTTGTTGTTGTTGTTGTTGTTGTTGTTATATGCGGCTCAGCAGGTAGAGCGTCGGAATCGAAATAGGAAGGTCCAGGGTTCGAATCCCGACCGAGTCAATCTTTAGTACAGGCTTTCCCTAGTGGTCCTGTCTTGTCCACAAAACACCAGCTTACGCCTTACTGTTGAAAAGTCCGTTGCAGTGCATCGTGAAATGGGGGAACATGACGCTTATCGCGGTTTTTAAATTCTCAGTGCGCTGGTTGGAGTTTACTTGCACCTAACTAGCTTACCCACAAAAACTCCCCTTTTAATTTACTGATACCTTACCTACAGCATCAAACTAAACAATGATTCACGTATTGACTGAAAACACGTATTGATGGCAGCTGGGCTCAGGTTGAACAAAACAAACACAAAAAAATGAAAGACTTGAACCTGAAGAAAAGCCCATGTAAAAAAAAAAAAAAAAAAAAAACATATGAGCGAAGTGCAAATTTCGGATCGTATATCCTTCAGAGTTTGGTTGGTGGGTTGCTGGTTGATAAGGGTGATGTCAAAGACTGCGCAGCGAGGGAAAAACTAGCACAAACTCCCGGTTCCCCTCCGGGATTCGAACCCATGACAGTCCAACGCTCATCAGCTTGGCTATCCCCCCCCCCCCGACACACACACACACACACACACACACACACACACACACACGACACACACACACACGCACGCAACACAACAGCACGCACGCACGCACACACGCACGCACGCACGCACGCGCACGCACGCACGCACACGCACGCACGCACGCACACACCAACAACACCACACAACACCACCACCACCACCACCACACACCACCACAAACACCACCACCAACACCACCACCAACACCACCATGCCGTACTTGGTAAATCTGTGTATTTGTATTAGTACATGTACTGTTTCCTTATGAGTGCAGTGTTAACATGTATGTGACAATTGTGACACAGGTGGCTGCGATGTATATATGTATCTTTTTTTTTTTTCCAATGGCCCTAGAGGTTCGGAAAATAAACTTGACTTGACTTGACCCCCCCCCGACCTGCCCCCGCGCCCTAGGACCCCCGCCCCCCTCACCACCACCCCCCTCCCTCCTGCCACGCCTGCTCCGTTCCCCATATCCTTTTAGAAGGATTTGCAAACAATGGAACAGAAATTTACCATGCAACAGCAGCTGCTGTTCTCCAGGAAGTGTTTGGCTGGACATTCACCCAACTTACTAAACTCATTACAGCGAGCAGTGGGTGTGCTGACCGCATTGTTCTAACCGTTTAATGAGCGAATTGTGTATGGACAGTCACATCTTGTGTGTGCGTCACCCACTCATGGTGTCAAAACACACACACACACACACACGCATCGCTTGTACGCATTATTGTGGCAGTGACCGTTTTCGCGGTACACAGACTTTTCCATTTCAAGTTGTTGGTTTGTTTGTTTTTTTTGTTGTTGTTTTTTCCCTGGCTTGTTTTGAAAGATTGTATTGGCCTATTAGGAAGCTTCATTGCGACATTCCAATGCTCGGGTCGTGAGTTCGAACCCCGGCTGGGGCCAAATATTGTGCTGGCTTTTTCATCGTTGCCCCGTCTTTGATATCACCCTTATGTGGTGGAAAAGGACGTTAAACTTCCAAACACCCACCCACCCCACCCCACCCTCATTGCGACATCCGAAAAATGTTCTCTCTTTTTTTAATGAAGAATTATGTCGTCAGAGCAGCTTGTTTATCAAGTGGTTTTATGGACGAAATCGGTAACTGTTGTTGTTGTTGTTGTTGTTGTTGTTGTTGTTGTTGTTGTTGTTGTTGTTGTTGTTGTTGTTTGAGGGGGTCGTTGTTTACAAGGCTTCTTAGGGAGATTGTATTCCTCAAGCCACTGAGTGCAAGTACATATTGTCGTAAAGAAACAGCCGTAATATGCTGTATCTTTGCACCTCTTTTAATCAGGAGGTTTGAAGCACCCGTGTTTTTTGTGTCTCAAAAACCTGTTTGCATATGCAAAGGTGCATACGTGAAATTTGTACCAAGTCTTCTCAGCTTCCCTTTTGCGACAGCGCTCCTCCCCCCCCCCAACCCTTCCCAAGCCCCCTCCCCCACCCCGTCCACACCTCCCCCGACACACACACACACACACACACACACACACACACAGGCCACGGAAGCAAGATCTTTGCCCCCAGAGATCCCCCAAAGGGAAAACGACTAGCTAGGTAAACAAACACCCATTAGGAGGATAAAGTTTTGTTTTAATGGACAAAACCAGCAGGATGTGACTGAGTCACCGCTGCCTGAACAAAGCCCTTTCCTGCTTGGAAACCCGAGCACTCATACTTTAACTTTTGGAACGGTGCTGGGATGTAGGTGCAATAAAAAAAAATAATAATAAAACGTTTCAAGTATATAAAGAGAAAAAATACAGTATGGTGGCATTGCGAAATTTGTCAGTGCAGACTTGTGTAATGGTTGTGGACGGGAGAGGAGGGGGAGGAAAGTGGGGGGGGGGGGGGTGTCGGATTCCCACCATGTCGGCGTTTTTCCGAAGTTGTTTCTCTTCTCGGCAACAACATATAATTATTGTGTTGGAGATTTTATAGGGCTGATTACACGTGGTGCAGTTTGGGCGTCGGTGATTGGTTGGTTGGTTAACTGATTGGTTGGTTGGTTGGTTGGCCGGTTGGTTCTGCCGGTTTCTGTTTGATTTGTTTGCTAGTCTATCTGTCTTTCTGTCTGTGCGTCTCTCTGGGCTTTTTTTCACTTTATATTCAGGATAATATTTGGTTTCTATAAAAAAAATTAAAAAAAAACAATCGTCCGTCAGGACTATCACTGCCACTCTCTCTCTCTCTCTCTCTCTCTCTCTCTCTCTCTCCTCTCTCACACACACACACACACACACACACACACACACACACACACACACACACACACACACACACCGTGTCTGACGCATTGACCTCATCTCAACACCCCTCCCCCTCCCCCCTAATCTTGTTTCGTTTGTGGTCAGCCAAGCGAAACAGGATATGACTGATTCACTAGGGGAGGAATCAGGAACTACCCACAAACAGTCATCCACGGGTGGCTGCCCTAAGGTGATCCACAAGCAGAGGGCTTTAGAAATCAGGGTGGCCTCTCTGTTTCCGGGTGGCGCCACGCTGTGCCGTGTGTTCCGGGGTACTTCTTGTTTGATGGAGGAGCTGAGGAATTCTGCGAGAGATCTCCAACTGCCGTGCGGAAATGGGCCGTGAGTGTGTGGTGGTGGATCTGAAAGTTGTTTGCATAAGCGACCCTCTTCTACGAAGGCTGAAGTTCATTGAATGTGGGATGTGGGGCGATCTGTGGTCTAGTGGTTAAGAGACTTGTCACCAATGTGAGAGGACAGGGGTTTGAGTCTCACTCGGGGCAGAGAATTTTTCCTTCTCGTATGTGGCACCGTTCATTCGGGCCGATCGTCGAGGGTTCTCTCCGGGTACTGTGGCTTCCTCCCCCCCTCTGCTTTGGAAATGTTCAGCCCACCAAATTTATTTGTTTGTTTCTTTGGGTTATTTTTTTTTCTTGACAGTGGTAAACAAGCACAGAAGCGGGCCGAAGTAATACACAACCATACAAGAGATGATAAATAAAGCGCTCACTCCATCAAGTATAGGTTAATAACGCAGTGCATGAGAGACAACTCGTCCATGTCCATAACAACATGCTATCGCCCCTGCATCCCGTCCACATCATCCTCCCTGAAGAAAGAAAGACAAAAATCCTTCTATAATGGCATAGGCACCTTGCTGGAATGCTGGACCCGCTTCCTGATTTAAAACAAAAAAAAAACAACAGAAAGTTTAACCCTAGAGCTAGTTAAGTTAGAGGTCAGACTCTAACCCGGGGCTAAACTCCCTAACCCCGACTTTCACATGCGGGCCCTGAACGATTTTGTGAGGCGGCATAGAATTATACAAAGAGGGGGCTTACAGTCTTCGGAGTCAGCTGTCTGTAACTGTTCTCTAATCACTCTTGTAGCTTTCGTCGGCCACGATATTCAGTAGGGAGGGTGGGTTGGTGCTTGGTAGTTTAACGTACTTTTCCACCACGTATGGATGATATCAAAGACGCCGGGCAACGAGAGAAAAAAAGCCAGCACAAGTACATGTAGTTGGCCCCAACCGGGATTCGAACTCTCGACCCGAGCACTGAAAAGTCCAACGCTCTATCGTTCGGTTACCCCGGTTCCCCGATATGCAGCAGAATTCTCAACAACAACAAAAAGCGTCAGCTTCCTCTGTCAAGTTCGCCGACTTTTATTCACGTCACAAACCTCAACTGCCGCGAATTAGTCTTTGTTGCTGACGCGGCGTGAAGCCTTAAAATACTCACTCACTCACTCACAAACCTCGATTGAGTTCAGTCATGCACACACATTGCACGAACACACCTTTTCCTGACGTTAAAGTTCAGCCACCAGAAGAGTTGCGGCCCGCAGTGTTGGTCGTGAGACCACCTGTAGAGGAGCCACTAATGAGCGACCCCTTTTCCCGCTGGTCGCTCCCTGTTATGAGTGTTTTTGAAACCTGCGCCTCCGCTGCCGTAGTGGCTTTTATGAGGGGTCGATGGCCCGTTGACGGTGGACAATAATGGCAGTGCAATGTTTTCCTTAGCAGCCTGTCTTTGTGCCGTGTGCCAATAATGCGAGTAGTTGACAGGTTGTGGCTTTGGCGAAGTTGGTCGTTTGTGTCGCTTTTCTCAGCTCGGTACATGTACAAGGGTGGTCGGGGCCGGTGACTCTGGGCTTGCACTGAAAGAGGCGCGTGCACTGTTCCTTTCTTCTTCTTTTTTTTTTTTTTTTTTTTTTTTAAATATTTTTGCTGCCCCCAACTTTTCGCCAGCTCCAGTGGTGTTCTTCTCAGGCCATGGGGGGAAAACCACGGAGGGCTTGGAAGCTGGGACAATTTTGTTTTCTTAATTATACGTGAGGATGAGGCTGGCGGTAATACGCCGCTATGGAGGTCCATATGGTTTGGGGCTGAATGACAGGGCCGTATTCCACGTTTCTTGTCATACATATCCCGTTGACTGTGAAATGTTTCTTGTAAGATCAGTGGTTCATATGTGCATTTTCGTTGCTTCCAGTCATCGGTATATGGTTCTGACCATTCGTAGTGCTATCGATACGTAGTGTTATTGATACGTAATGCTATCGATATGCACCTTGCTCACGTATCACGACCGGCCTATTAATGCATTACGTGTGCGTCAAATTCGGAAAGGGTGGGGGGGGGGGGGGAAGATGGGGATTCACAGTACGGTATCATGATCTTATCCATATCGCATAAATTTTATCACCCGCTGATAAAATCGTGAACTAGGCAGGTGTTTTGCGCGCACGGTGTGCACAGTTTGCTCACTGACTCACCGTCTGCGCATGCACCGTCCGCATGACGCCCCCTGTTGGTGCAACGTGGAGTCGCTCTTCAGTAAAGAAGTTTAAAAAAAAAAAAAAAAGTCCGCGGCACAGAAAGATGACGCGATTCGTGCGACGGGGGATTAAGTTTATGTGTTAGGAAGGCCCCCGAAATCACGGATGAACAGTGGGTAAAGTTTATCCTTTGCGGTAGGCAACGGTGTAGGTCTCTGCTTTTTTACCGCAAAACGAGGTTAATCGCTATAAACTTCAAACCGTCGCCCCGTGTGGCCCGCCGGCGGGCTGGATTGTCATAGATGTGGTATGGGACCTAACACGGAGACAGGTAGCGTTTCAAGCTGTGAACAGCTTTGAATGGTATTCTACTGGAGGGTGTTTGAATTCGAAGTTATAGATTTCTGCGCCAGTGATTTTTGTTACGTTCGACATTGACTGACGTGTCAAGAGACTCAACACGATGACAGGTAGCGTTTGAACAGTTATGGACGGTTTTAGTTTGAGGGCATTTAAATCAGATGTATTCGCCAAAGCTTATTTTTATTACCATTTACAATGACTATATCGCATTTTATATGCGAATAAATCAATAAAAATGAGTCACATGCTGAATTGGCACTGTTATCATCTACTGTGTCAGAAACAGTTTATGCGTCAGTTACTGCGTGATTTTCAAGATAGTATGCTATTCATCCTCTATGATCCTTTCTGTTAAAAAAAAAAACAGCTACATAATTATCTGTTACTTTATTCAGATATACCAGTTTATTCAAAGTCTCGTCTAAGTTTACCACATTACGCAAGGGGAGCAAAACCCTGACAAAGAGTTGAAGACTTTTATACAGCAGAAATTGAGACAGAAACTAGAAACAATTTGACGAGAACGATACAACATTTAACAAACTACAATACAACGAGTTTAAAACGATACATTTGTAAGAAAAACTTGTTCTCCAAGCCAAAATTAATTCCGTCAAAGACTAGTTGGTTGGTTTGTTGTCGGGGGTTTAACGACCTTTTCCTCCGCGTAATAATAACTTATAATGACTGAGTATTGTAAAGGCGCTTTACCCAGTTTCTTAAATCGGCTCAAAGCGCCGCGAACTGAACCCAGTACTGTACGCACGCTCACATGAATCACACGCACTCTCTCACACAGTGGACACATTAAAATCACTTGGCCCCGACGATCGGCCCGAATGAACGTGACATGGGTGATATCAAAGATACAGCAACGAGCACACTCTGAAACGCCAGTACAAACAATAATAATAATTATTATTATTATAAGGGATACTTATAAATCGCTTATTCTCAGTGAGATGTAAGCGCGTGTAAGGCTAAAAGAACTAAAGAGCGTAAACGAGCTAAAACTAAAACTACGTGTAGTAAAAGAACTAAAACCTAGTAAAAATAAAAAAAACTAAAAGAAATAAAAGAACCCAACACAGGAACACACACACACACACACACACACACACACACACACACACACACACACACACACACACACATGTTGGCACCGAGCCAGGATTCGAACTCACGACCCGACTGTTGAAAGTCTAACCCGGCCTTCACCAGATCCGCTATCCCACCCCCCACCCTTCACCCCCCTCATCCCGTCGATTACTAAATCAACCCCGTTCGCAAATAGCACACTTCATAATCTGACTTTGGCCGACCGAAACAGGTTTATTAATCCGTGCACAGCCCTTCGCCGTAATATTATTCGGCCTGGCATGCAAAAATCAAACGTGTAATCAAGCGTCATAAGACGGAATGCCGAAGTGGCTGACTCACCTCGCAGCGGCCACAATCCGATCCTCGTTTGCAGCTACCGGAAATTGAACTGTTGTCGTAATGGACAATTTGTCATGTTCAATAACTTGTTGGTTCTGCTGGTAACGCAACGTGCAGCTCATCTTATAGGGACTGTCGCTATTTTCTGGTTTCATCCTCGGTGCGGACACAGACTGATTGATGCTTAATGACTGACGGCAGCAGATTAGAAGTGGTTCATTTCTGAATCAAATCGCACTGTTAGTCAGTACTACCAGTACGCTAGCACCGAGGTGAAACACAAGAGCGACGACTTTGCTGTCTGGTTCATCCAAGGTGGAAGCCGGGGGACTGGTGATCTATAGTAAATTACTGTTGCAACCACAAATGTTGGTGCATTGTTGTTTTTGTTGATGTTGTTTTTGGCAGTGGTGGTGGTGGTGGTGGTGCCGTTGTAGTAGTTTTTTCCTGGTTAGTTGTGGTTTTGTTGATTCTCAGGGGAACTGGTGTTTTTTCTTATACATGTATACACAGACAACACACATATTACAAATGCAGTCACAGATAGACTTGATGACCGTGAGTGTAGTTTAGGGGATTTTTTCTTTCAAGTTGTGTGGTTAAAAAATGACTAACACCATCGCTTTCGGATGATTGTCTATTTTAAAATTTAAATCTATATAATGATAATAATGAGAAATCCGTTATTATAACGTCGGCAGAGACTCCACTCTTTGCAGGTGCGTCACAAGCCAATCAGCTGTTGACTTTTCTCTGATTCTTGCAATACTCACAATTGTTACCTCCGTTAGCAGACCGTCGACATCAATAAGATTTTCAGTGCCTCAGTCAAATTTCGCCAGTCCTCCCTCCCTCGTTTTTTTAGTCTCCAAAACAAGAATCGCTTTAGGGCTGTGTGTGGCCTTTGTTTGTTTATCCAGCCAAAACATGAATCAGTACATAGGTATGACGGTTATCTTTCTCGTTCGGGTTTAGCATCAGGGTCTTTACAAAGACCTGGAGTGCTGCCTAATTGGAACAGAATGTCTGGAATGGCTGAACATTCAACGCTGTACATACCGGTACCTGGTTTCTATTTGTTCCTAGGTGGCTTTTCAATGGCGCGTGCTAATAGCAGGCATAATGCATCAGTCCATAGTGTGGTCATGTGTATATGAAAATAAACAACGACAATTTCCGAAGGCAGATCATCGGATAAGAGAGGCCTTTTCAAAACATTGTACCCCCCTTCCACCCCACTTCCCCCCCTTCCCCCCACCCCCACCACCCGCATAAAAGTGAACAAAAAATAGTCAGCACACTTACGGAATTTGTTTGTTTGTTTGTTTGTTTGTTTGTTTGTTTGTTTGTTTGTTTTTGTTTGGTTTGGTTTGGTTTGGATTGGTTTTTCTTAGGGGGGGGGGGGGGGTGTTGTTGTTCTTGTTTTGTTTTCTTTGGTTTTTGTTCGATTGTTGTATGGGGTTCTTGTTTGTTTGGGGTTTGTTTTGGTTTTATTTTGTTTTGTTTGTTTTTTGTTTTGGGGGGTAGTTGTTGTTGTTGTTGGGGGGGGGGGAATTCTTTTTAAACTAGACTTTTGATAAACAAAATGCCGTGCGATTTTCAAGTCATACCGACCGCGAAGGGCGACCATCAGCCTTGAAGTGTACATCATTATATGATAATCGGCTGGCATCTCGAGAGGGGAAAAAAAGACATTAACGTGTCACTGTCATTGTCCGATAATTGGCAGCCTGTCATCTCGCGCACCCAAATTCCTGAAGGTGTTGCTGTTGTCAGATACATACACTGGGCATCCCAAGTTGACGGACACACACATTATGAGAGGTTAGGGTGGTGGAAACGCCTCTCCAATAAAGATTGTATCTGAAGTATGTTGGAGAGAGATAGAGAAAAAAAAAGCGAACAGGGCGCTGACCTCTTCGAGACAAACAAAAAAAAAATGCTCTTTGCTTTTCTGATTGAACCGTGACTTCTATATATGCGTTGCACACGTGGGCACGGGGTGTTTTGTGTCTGGAGCAATTCCGCTGAGGAGTGGCAATGCATGAATAGTTTGGAGAATGCTGGCATTCTTCAGTTTGACGTTTTCTGAATTTAATTCACCGCTGTGGTGGTTTTTCACACGATTCGCCGGAACGCGATGACGTATTTGGAGAGTCAAATTCCTGTGTGATGAGAGTTTTTTTGGGTTTTTTCGATTCCAAATTATTATTCAGATGTATTATTTGTTCGTCCGTCATGCCATACAACGTTTCATTTGCTGTTTATATTGCATGATTACCTTAGATAGGCATATATACTTGCCGATTCAAAGATAATAATTTTAATCATAATAATTAATGTGTATTGAATAGCCGCTTTACCCAGTATCTTGAACTGGCTCAAAGCGCCACGAACCGAACCCAACACCCACGCTCACATGAATCACACGCATTCTCTCACACAGTGGACATGAACATAATTATTACAATCACGTGGTACGAAGGGTCACCTCAGATATTCAAGTTTCGGAATTTAAAATTGCATTTATTTTCCGATTTTGTGGGCTCAACATTTCCAAAGCAGAGGAGGAGGAGGCCGGAGTACCCGGAGAGAACCACCGACGATATAACAAACCAAAACCAAGACAAAACCGAAGGACAGTGTTTGATCTTGATCTGGGGGTCGGGGGTCGGGGGGGGGGGGGGGATGTCGTCTTCTGCTCCATAACAAGGCTCTATAACAAGGCTAGGACACACCTTTTGCGCGTCTTACAATATTAGTCTTGACTGTGATGAAGATTAGTGATGCAGATAATTGTATAAGTAGTAGGCGGGTGTCGATTTGAGCGTGTTCTGAGTCTTTCTGTTCTGTTTTGCAATCGTTGCAGAGTACATGTACACTATCCTTCCCAAACACCCAGTACCTCCTCTATACTCCCCCCCCCCCCCCATCCGGAATCCAACTCCATAATTTCTACATCACCCACATGACATCACATACCCATACCATACCACCCTTACCCCGAAGCCTGCATAGTGCATTTGATAATCCAGTCGCCAAAGCTTTTTCGGGAAAGAACATCGGCAGAGAGTGGTGAACCAGGTATGTCAATGACAAACCCTAACCAATCCGCTTCAGATCAGTGGCTACCCTTGAGCTATCATGCTCGATCCATCTCTTGCAACAGCCAGCATAGTGCATTCGGTAATTCAGTAAGTTTGGGGTTCTGCACCTGTGTCCATACTAAAAAGAAAATTATAGTAATTAATTTATGTCTTCATGGACTTTGTAACTGGGCTTTGTAGGAGTGTTGCGCTTTGATTATACTCGTGTTCGCTACAGTAAGAGCCGCCATGGAACCGTAAATCTTGCATGATGTTTGCATACAGGGCCAAAAACCGAGAATTCATAACTGAACTAACTGAAAAACTTCTGATAAATTTACGTTGTACGTATGTATGTATGCATGTATGTGTGTATGTATGTTTGTATGTATGTTTGTATTTAGGTATGCATGTAGGTATGTGTACTACACACACCCCATCCCATCCCATCCCATCCCATCCCATCCCATTCCATTGCATTATGTATATTTGTATGTATGTATGTATGTATGTATGTATGTATGTATGTATGTACGTATGTATGTACGTATGTATGTATGTATGTATGTATGTATGTATGTATGTATGTATGTATGTATGTATGTATGTATGTATGGTATGTATGCATGTATGTATGTATGTATGTATGTACGTATGTATGTGCGTATGTATGTATGTATGTATGTATGTATGTATATATGTATGTATGTATGTATGTGTGCATGCATGCATGCATGAGTCCTGTAGAACCTGTGTGCGAGTGATCATGATGTATTTTGGCCGGTGTGGTGAGCTTGATGTATATGTTAATGTCTCGTTTCATGTACCCCCAGCGGGGTTTTAGTTTTGAAATAAACTTTGACTTGACTTGACGACTTGAAAAAGGAGTCCCACACGTGGAGTACTCGTGTGCGGTACAAAATGTTCCCACATTGGAACCGCTAGCATTGCAACTGCAGTATTTGCTTTCGCGCACAAACGAAAAGTATACACTCCAAAGAAATCACAACCGAGACGATTCTTGTCCAGTTTGTTTTCACCGCTCTCTGTGTGTATATGTGTGCGTGTGTTCCTATTTCAACCGTCCACGCAATTGGGAACCCATTAGAACTAAACACTGAAAAGAAATTTCACCGTCGTCTGTATTTACAGTGTTTTCAATGTTAAACGCGCGGTTGCTTGAATAAACACGAGGCGACGAACAGCGTGAAAAGCAACTGAAACAGCTCGGGAAGTCCTGAAGATCGTAGATTATGTTTTCTTTTTACGCACTTTTTTGACAGGTTGGGTAATGACGAAATATCGCCGCTTCAACTTGTTTTCGGGTTGACATGACGTGAGGCAAAACGACCAAACGACGATCAGTAGGCCTTTAATATAGTGCGTTTGGTATCTCAGTCGCCAAAGGTTTTCGACGATAACTTTTTATGGAGCAACTTGTGTAGACCTATTACAGAGAAAAGTTTATTCAGAGAGTTGCGACCTAATACATTTTATAACAGCCTGTGCTCTCTGTCTTTCCGTTTCTTCTCGGCGTTGGTGAAACCGGTCTAAAAGATTTTCACTGTTGATTGATTTTTGGTTTTGTCTTTTTCAAAAACCTGACAAGCCCTTTCCAAGGAATGAAACTATTCCAAAATAGCACTTGACGTCATTCACTGACGACACTTTTTCCAGCTGTCTCAGTTTTACCTAACTGGGAAACCAAGCCAATGACAGCTCTTGACGACCTCGACCTCTTAGCCACGTGACTGGGGTTAAGTTTTACTACACCTCCCCCCCCCCCCAAAAAAAAAAAAAAAATATTAATTAATAAAAAAAATCCAAAAATCTTCGGCGACTGCTGGATTACCAAATGCACTAGATAACATTCTGGATCAGTTTTGCTACTACCTCTTGTGAACGTTTTGAGTGTTTAGCCGGAAACCTTTTTTTGATGCAGCCTAGCTGAGAGATTGTCTGACAAGAAATACTGTTGATTTTGTTTTGCTTTTACTGTTATTTTCTCAGGTCCATTTGAGTAATTAGAGAAGACAAAGAAGACGACGACGGATGTTATTAATAACAACAACAGTCATCATCAATCATCATTCATAGGAAAAGACGACGACGGAGAATGTTATGAACAACAACAATCATCATCATCAGTCAGAAAATCATCAGTCATCAAGCATCATCATCCATCATGTTAAAGATTAAGCTTCAGGACTTGCGATTCGGCATAAAAAGGAACTCCATCGTATTCCCATTATAATATTTTCTGACATACTCTGTTGAGCTTGAAATTTATTTCTGATGCATGAGCACGCTCGGGTCCCTACTGGCGAAAAGGTGGCGAGATTTTTTTTCCCCAATGAATTGAGGGGGGGTGGGGTGGGGGATGTTTGTGAATTTAACGTCCTTTTCCACCATGTAAGGGTGATATCAAACACGGGGCAACGAGAAAAAAAAGGTCAGCACAAATATCTGGCCCCAGCCGGGAGTCGACCTCACGACCCGAGTATTGAGAGTCCAACGCTCTACCATTCGGCTAGCCGGCCCGGCTCCCCCAATGAATTGGGAAACCGGAAGGTCGTAAAATGAATACAAGAAAAGGAAGAAAAAGGGATAGGAGTAGGGTTGGCGAATGGGGATGGAGGGTCGAGGGTTGTGGGGTTGGGGGGGGGGGGGGATGGTGTAGTGGTGATGGACACAGGGGGGCAAGGTCGGGGGAGGGGGGAGGGGGAGCACGGGACATCTAGGACAGACGGAAGACAAGCAGTGTTTGATTCTTCACACAGAGGTTACAAAACGTTGCGCGGAATAAAGCGAAGTGTACACAGGCGCATCCCCGGGGCTCCGTACCTCTACCTCCATGGAACCGCTGCAGTCACGGGCCGAAGTTCAAACACCGCAATACAAACACGGTCCCCCGCCACGCTAGACCACACGGGGAGAGGGGTGTTCATTTGCCTGTAGAGGTTTTTGGGGTTGTTTTTTTCACATTCTTTTTGCTTTCAGTTTGTGTGTGTGTGTGTGTGTGTGTGTGTGTGTGTGTGTGTGTGTGTGTGTGTGTGTGTGTGTGTGTGTGTGTGTGTGTGTGTGTGTGTGTGTGTGTGTGTGTGTGTGTGTGTGTGTGTGTGTGTGCAGTGTTGTTTTCTTTCATTTTTTTCATCATTTGTGTGGTTTGGGGTTTGTTGTGTTTTAATTATAGTGAGTTGTTTCTTGTTTGGTTTGCTTGTTTGTTTGTTTGTTTGCTTGTTTGTTTGTTTGTTTGATTGTTTGCTTGTTTGTTTGTTTGCTTGTTTGTTTGTTTGTTTGTTTGTTTGTTTGCTTGTTTGCTTGTTTGCTTGTTTGTTTGTTTGTTTGTTTGTTTGTTTGCTTGTTTGTTTGTTTGCTTGTTTGTTTGCTTGTTTGTTTGTTTGCTTGTTTGTTTGTTTGCTTGTTTGTTTGCTTGTTTGTTTGTTTGCTTGTTTGTTTGTTTGTTTGTTTGTTTGCTTGTTTGTTTGTTTGTTTGCTTGTTTGTTTGCTTGTTTGTTTGCTTGTTTGCTTGTTTGCTTGTTTCTTTCTTTCTTCTTTTCTTTCTTTCTTTCTTTATTTATTTATTTGCGTGTTTTGCCATACTTTGTTGGCCGGAATTGATAATAGGTAATTTATAATTTTGTGGTCAAACGTCGCGCACAACGCAGACGCCTTGGCACTACAATAGAAATACCGGTGATTTCAAACTGATCAGTTATCGGCAAGATCTCCCCGCGGCAAACCACCGGGAAGGACATAGGACGTCAAGAAAAAGAACAAGGTTAGAAGAAAAAAAAGTGAAGGTAGGTGAGGTGACAAATCTGTTCGGAAATTATCTCAATTTCCTAACCCCCTGCGCAGCGAGAGTAGGCACATTGTACTCCGCGCGTGACCAATCTACGATCTTCTTACAAAGCAAACTCGCTCCCAGTAAATATCCCTTTCTGTTGTGGTCCTTTCCTCACGTCCTCTGTCTCGCTGTTCGGTAGGGAGCTTCCTCCAACAGCCGTCTTGAGTTTCTTTAAAATGTTTGCACGTTTAGGCCGTGCCAACGAGCGCAAGTTGTGAAATACCGGTGTGATTTTCACGGGGAGAAGTCGCCAGCCGACGCCTTCACCTGGTCACAAGGGTGTCGGGTCTTGTCTGTTGTGGGTTCGGGTACTGATATTCTGTGCAGACTTCATCTCCCAAACGCTCTGAGTGTTCTCCTTGGGAAATGGTGTATCAAGTTCAAAAGGGGTTTTGCCCTTTGTGTTTGTAAAAACTTTTTTTGCTTAAAAAAAAAAACGATGGGAAATTCGAGAAAAGATAAAGGGGCGTTATGTTTTCGCGTGGAAACGATTTGTTGTTTACCGTGTAGTTGATTTTCTCTCTCTCTCTCTCTCTCTCTCTCTCTCTCTCTCTCTCTCTCTCTCTCTCTCTCTCTCTCTCTCTCTCTCGTTGTTTCTCTTGCCTGTGTTGTTCATTACTGTTGTTGTGGTTGTTGGTAATGCATGCCATATCTCGGATTTTTGTTTGTTTATTTGTTTGTTTGTTTGTTTGAGGGGGGACGGGAGGGGCGATGGGGAGGGGGGAGCTAAAACATCCTCGATGAAGAACCTTCCACCCTGTAGAGCTGTCGGGGAAAAAATAATTCTGTACAAAAATAAAATAATTGTGCACAAAAGCAGTAAGATCATTGTGTAATTGTAAGACAAAAACAAAAGTACGCTTGCGTACAAAAGCGCTAAAATAATTTTGTACAAAACAAAATAATTTCGTACAAAAACTATAAAATAATTTATCAACAAAAACAGTATGTCGCAGACCCTACCTGTCCCGACATGGTGAAGGTTGGGCTTTTGTCACGTCACCTGCCCCCCCCCCCCCCCCCCACCCAAACCTCTCTCTATTATTCGGTGACTCAGCGTCCGCATGCTGCCCAAGGCTCCATTTCAACGGGCTTTTCCCCCCTCCGGTAATGTATGCCTCTTATCGGGATTTCAGGCCTAATGTACGGCTGCTTTACCGTCTTACTCCATCGCTGACACAGCTATGACTCGCTACAGCCATTTTTTTTTTAAATTGTCAACTTTTTGTTTTGGCAATTAGCACGACGATGTCAGTTCAGTTAGTGCTGTCAGACACTATTTCTGTGGGAGCGGAGTTCCCCACAGAATCACTTCAGTGTCATAATTCTATTCTTATGGATGACAGTATTTCGAACATGTTAATCTCCTTGGGAAATGGTGTATCAAGTTCAAAAGGGGTTTTGCCCTTTGTGTTTGTAAAGGGGTGGGGGGGGGGGAAAAGGGGAGGTGAGTTCTGTGAGGTGGTTAGAAAAGCAATTTGGTTTGTTGTTCTTGTTTTTTCATATTTGTGCAGGCTCATGAACGGGTCCAGTCCATGTTATTTTGTGGTGGGGAATGGAGGTTGAACCGAAGGCTTAGCACGACACTGAACTGACGAACAGTATTTGCCTAAAACTAAAACTGCACAATGCAGCCGACATTCACAGCATGAGTCTGCGATTTTTTTTATATATATATAATAATAATAATAATGAGTATTGTATAGGCGCTTTACCCCATTTCATAAATCGGCTCAAAGCGCCGCGAACTGAACCCAACACGCACGCTCACGTGAATCACACGCATTCTCTCACACACTGGACATAAACACATTACAATCACGTGGTACCGGCGAAGGGTCAGCTCAGCTATTTAAATTTCGGAATTTAGAATTGCATTTATTTTTCACATTTGGTGAGCTGAACATTTCCAAAGCATTATTTTGATTTTGATTGTAAAAGGAGGGAGAAGTGTGCTTCTGGTAGCAATAGTAGCGGTGATGGTAGTTGTAGCAGCAGCAGCAGACTAGCAGCAATACTGAGTAGTGTAGCAGCAGTGGTGTAGTAGAAGTAGTAGTAGTACACATAGACTATCAGGGTTGCACATTTTCCACACCTTCTATAGGACAAAGTGTCCTGGAAACAGCAAAGTGATAAAAAACACTGTCCTGGCCACTTAGTGGCAATAAAAATTTTAATAGGACAAATGTCCGCTTGAGGTGGTGAAAATAGGACATTTGAAATTTTTATAGGTCAGTGTCCTGGGACCGACTTAAATGTGCAACCCTGCATAGTAGTAGTAGTAGTTGTTGTTGTGCATATTATAGTAGTAGCAGTAGTAGTGTAGTAGTAATAGTAGTCGTAGTAGCACATGTAATGTAGTACGTGTAATATCTGGTAATAATAGTAGTGTGGTAGAAGTAGCAGTAGTGGTATATGTAATGGTAGTAGTGGTGAAGTAGTAGTACTGAGTAGTGCAGTAGTAGTAGCAGTAGTAGTAGCAGTAGTAGTACATGTAATGGTAGTAGTAGTGAAGTAATAGTACTGAGTAGTAGCAGTAGCAGTAGCAGTAGTAGTACATGTGATGGTAGTCAGTAGTAGTGAAGTAGCAGTACGTGTAGCACAATAGCAGCAGCAGTAGTAGTACATGTAATAGTAGTAGCAGTAGTGAAAGGTGCCAGTGTCATGGTAGGCGTTGTCGCATTGGTAGTAGCTGCCAGTAGTAGTTCTTTTCTGCAGTCCCCCACCCCCTTAACTAAGGCAGTGAGGGTACTTAAACGTGTATTAGGAGTAGTAGTAGTATTGAAAGCTGTTACGGCAGGTGAAGTAGCATTAGTAGTGGTTTGTTACTAGTATCAATGTCTAATGGTAGCTACAGTAGCAATATTGCAGTTTCCGTAGTTACAGTGACAACAGCAGCAGCAGTAGTAGCAGGTCGCAAAAGTTAATAAACTTAATCTCCTCTCACGTCTCCTGCTGTCGGGCACGACTTTTCGAGACTTCAGTGGCCCCGAGTGTCCTCGCGTGTTTCACTGACTGTGCGGCTATAATTCATATACATGCCGTCAGATTCATATCTGATCAGCTCTTCACAACCGTCCCATCCCTTCCCGTTCATTCATACACATACGGTGTATCTCTTCCGTCGAGACTGTCTCGTTCAGAAATAAAAGTGTCATAGTTACTACCCTGAAGGGTCCCCTCACACGTGCATGACGTCAGTACATGACTGCCGTGGGGCGCGTGCACTCTAGCGCACCGGAAAAGGTGGCAGATGCTTGTACCGTAAGTTGTAGGTTCCCAGGTGCAATTTTGTTGGCAGTTTTGATAATGGTCATAAAAAAGTGAACTAAAAAAATAAAAAACCTATCGCACGAAAGAGATCGACCAAACTGAGTTTGAAAAGGATGGGTCGGCTACCAACCCAGTGTGTTGCTCCCATTTTAGTTTGTTCAGATTACAAGTGTTGCAAACGCGGCCTGCGGTAGTACTGCAGATTGAACCGAAAGCGATAACATTGTACATGTATTTGTGTCATTAGGTATGACGTTCATATACTGGTCATGCGCTGTACTTTAAATATTACATTCATGTACATTCATGTTTTGTTTAGTTTAGTTTAGTTTAGTTTTTGTTTTTTTCAGTTTTCTTTTCTTTTCCTTTCCTTTCTTTTGGTTTTTGTTTTGTTTTGTTTGTAATGCTATTAGACGAATATTTTTGTGTCCATTTTTTCCGCTGATCTATTGATGTGTCTCTTTGTACAGTTTACATGTGCATCCAACACCGCCAACAGCGTATAGAATTCACTGATATTCACTATCACTGAATCATTTTTACCGAAAACTTTGAGCTATCGTGCGACACTGACTACAAGCGACAGTTTTAATGGTGTCTGTGAAATGTGTAAGACGCCACACAATACGCGAAATGCCTGCAGGAAACTGACTGTCAAGAGACGAAGGAAGCGGGCTTGTCAGGTGAAATCACTTCCGATGCACGTCGCTTTTCCCTTTTCAGTCAGTGAAGCTTACTCTAGGCTGCTGTGGATGAAAGGCTCTGGGAGCGGGGGGTATATACTCAAGGGTATACTGACCACGATGTATCATCGGTAAGGCTTTATCAGGAAATTCCCCGGCTGTGTGTTTTAGTTGTTCAAGTTGGTGTTGGGGTTGGTGTTGGAATGTGTGTGTGTGTGTGTGTGTGTGTGTGTGTGTGTGTGTGTGGTTTTGTTTGTTTTGTTTCCTTTTGTTCTGGTTGTAAGTAATTGTTGTTGTTGACGTTGATGCTGATGTTGCTGGTGCTGATGATCGCGTCCTGTGAAAAGTCTTCTCCCAAAGAAGCAAAAAGGAATTCAAGCGCCGAACATCATTCATTGGCGCGACATCACGCTTAGTGGACTAAGGGAAGCAACAGCCACCTACTTTCGCAAAAGAGTTAGCGAAGTTTGGAATTGCTTCCCTTGGATCAGCCAGTGTAGGAAATTGTTCGTGATCATGTCGTTTCATGCACACCGATTGTCCCCATTGCTAAACCAACAATTAAAACGTATCGCTCTCGACTTTATTGTCGCGAGTTAGACGCCGAGCTTCAACGAGAGTCCAAAAACCCCTGACTCTGACGTTTCTCGTGCTTCAGTGATGACTGATGTGAACTCACTCACTGGCCCTCCCCCATGCTGCGGTACTAAGTAGTCAGTGCTCGCGGCGTGACTGACTAAACTTGATTTTCGGCCGCACGCGTAAAACTGAACAACAGTGTATCACACTAACATTCTCTCAGACTGAATACCTCATCAGTTTAACACAGTAATAAATCTCGTATAACAAGGAACTTAATCTCTGCACCTGTCTTCCCTCCTGCCCACCGGCATGTACACATGGACCGATCACAAAGGGACACAACCTCAGCGTTTACACAAATCAGTCTGAAGAGGTTGCTTCTCTTCGACTGGCAGGGCCATTTTGTGGGTAGTGTGTCATACATGTTTGAAGTGTGTTTCGGTTTGCTTTGGTAGAGACAATTACATGAATGAATGACAACTTCGTCAACATGAATTGTTTTCTTTTCTTTTTTTTTAGAAGCAAATCATGAACGAGACAATTTTTACTTCAATCAAAACAACCGTGAAAAAAGTACAACTGAAGCGCGGTACAAGTATGACCGGAAAAAAAAAACTGACTGCACGGACACACACACACACACACGCCGGGCTGCAGACGGACTTGAAGTGAAATGGACTGTGACATGACTGTGCTGATGGCCCAATCTCTTCGCCGATTCATCCCTGTGGCTAGCGTCTGTTTAGACAGCAGTCACAACCTGGAAAGAGGAATGACATTTACTGACTGAGTTCATATGTTACAACTGAAGACGTCATACCGGCAGCCGGTGTCAGCTTTTCTTTCCAGCTTGCAGGCTATACTAGTGCACTGTCATCCTATCATGAAGTACTACTGAGTACATGCCGGCTGGAATCGCATGTATGGTCAAACTAAATTTTTGCGTAAAATATTTATTGTAACACACACACACACACACACACACACACACACTACACTCGTGTACGTGTTTCGCAAATCCCACCGACTCTGTTTTGACTTTTGACTTTTGACAGTGTTCCCCATTACGCACAGGTGTGCGTAAATTTGTACGCACAAAACCGTGACTCTTAATCTGACACTACACAAATCAGTTTAAGAAACAGCGCGTCAGTCAAAGCCGGGGACGCACGTGTTTGGTTGCACCGTGATGAACAGTTTTGACTTTTTCCAACACTCTCCCGGAAGCACGATGAACAAAGAACGATATACAATGTATTTTCGATTCCGCCGCACAGGGAACACTGCCTGATAACTCGCTCAGACACGGCATGCGTTCCACCAAATTCAGTTCATCGAAACCAGTTTCGGTTTCGAGTCCAACTTGAAGGTCAAATATACCGGCTACTGATAAGAAAGTTAGCAGTCCCAACGCAGGCAGGCTTTTTACCGATTCCTTAGCTCTGGCTCGGACTGTGCTGGACAAGGCTGTCATAGTATTTCTTCAATATTCTTGACTGACAAAGAAAACTGATCAGTCCCCCCCCCCCCCCCCCCCCCCCCACACACACACACACACACCTTTGCCCCTCGGAAATGAACCAGTGATGACTCGACCGGACACATCAGTATGCCGCGGTACACTGCAGTTCACAATCAGATAGGAAAAACGAGCACTAGTGATGGTATTCTCTGCAACACTGAGCTTGCTCGAAGAACACACAGAACAAGAACTTGAATACACGTTATAAAACAAAAACTCACGATTACCGTTGCCGATAAACCGCTCTGCTGCCATCTTGGCGGCTCCGAAGCCGAGGTCGGCAACCGCCTGTTGATGCTTCTTGCCACCTGCACCCTGCGATTTCATGGTGTTGACGACGTCCTTACCAATGCCAGTCCTGTCCGCAAAGGACGTTAGTCGGCTACCATAGGAGTTCTTTACGGTTCCTTTTTTACCGAAACCAAGGCCGTTTGCAATGGAAGGCGCTACGAAGGATGCTATCGTTGCCCCCACGATGCCGTATAGGTCGCTGTAATCTGTGGCACACACACACACACACACACACACACACACACACACACACACACGTTTCAAAAATCAACTGACATCAACACCCCCCCCCCCCTCATACACACACACACACACACACACACACACACACACACACACACACACACACACACACACACACACACATAACGGTACAGAAATCAGTGTTCAGCTTTCGCTTGAAAATACATATATCAGTATTGCTTTGTTTTGTTTTCTCTAGCAGACTTTAGCGGGACTGACGATATGCAAAACCAAATAATTATCCTCCTTGTCTCAGCTACCTGCGTGTCCCGCAAATACATTGTGTATCTATCGTGCAAGCCGGTAAAACTGATACACTGACCTGTAATCTATTCACTACAACCTACACACAAATGCGACAAATGTGCGATAACTCCGTTTTTGTATAGTATCATCACTGTTGATAATCTCATTGCCTTTGTTGTCACCATGTTACTGTGCATCTTAAAACTGATACATGTATAATTATGTAGTTCGTCGATGGTGATTACCTTCAGCGTGACAATCACAGTTGCAGTCATCATCGTATGCGTGGACGACTGTGACAAGAGGTGACGTCAGAAGCAGAAAGAATACCAGGGTCATCTGAACGAATCACAGAAGCAAATGAAAAAGGCTGTCGAATTGAAATGAGTTTCGTAGACTAAAACAAAACAAGGGTGGGTGGGTGTTTGGCGGTTTAACGCCCTTTTCCACCACATACATACGGGTGATATCAAAGATGGGGCAACGATGAAAAGGCCAGCACAAATATTTGGCCCCAGCCGGGATACGAACTCACGACCCGAGCATTAGAAGTCCAACGCTCTACCATTCGGCCACCCCGGCTCCCTCAAAACAAAACAAAAACATTTCAAGTCATCGAAGCATCATAAAACAAGACGTGTACTGAATCCAAGTTAGCACTTGAAACTAACTCATATGCGACTTCCAGCCTGCATCCCAACCCTGGCCACACCGAGGTCCACTGAACCCCAAGACCACGCTGCCCTAATAGTGTGACGCACTTACCGCTAGAATAGTGTGACGCACTTACCGCTAGGATAGTGTGACGCACTTACCGCTGGAATTGTGTGACGCACTTACCGCTAGTCCATGTCATCCATGTACATCTGACGGATACTGCTATGACTGATGGTGGCGAGCGTAAGACAAACGTAGAAATGAAATAAAGTTGAAGAAAAAAATGACTGAGTGCATGGGGCTCGCACTCAAAGTACAAAAGCTTTGACTAATAAGTTACATTTTACACTCACTTGCAACTCCATGTTGGCTAAATGATTTGGTACGATAGCGCCTCGGGTAACTGAGCTGTCTGTCTGAGGCCTCGACCGGCAGTCCCGTATTTGGCAGCGTGACCAAGTCAGTCCACATTTATATACATGCACATCATGTAGGCCGCCTAGCTGTTCAAGTGCGTGACACCACAAAAGGCAAGAAAAGAAATTACCGCCGACTTCTCATGCATAGACGCAGATTTTTCTAGTCACTGACACTTTGCACAGCGCGATCCGCGATCAAACTGCTTTAGCACCAAGAAAAACAGCAGTTTCGTTTCTTTGGTCAGTCGATCCTTTAAAACGAAACCAAAACACTGACAATGAGACAGTTAGCAGACTGAGAAAACCCAACTTTCGCTTTAACGCTCTTGCTACTTTTTGTCGAATTGAAGTCCCCGCTCAGAAATCCCCGTCTGAACGTCACGTGGTCGATACCGCGGCGGCCACGTCAGTGTTCATTGCCGGGTGTGCTTAGCTACATGTAAACTGAAGACATAATGATTAGCCTGTGCAGCTGTCCTGTCAGTAATGCGACGAAAATCAGTACCGCCACAGTTTGCCGACCCGAACACTCTACTTACGCTGTGTCACTACATTGTTCAAGTACTGCCGGCGATACTTCAACTTGTGTAGAATCTATTTTGTAAGCCATGTATGTTTGTGTCTAAGTATTCAGCCGGTATAGGTAAATCATGTATGTATGTGTTTGTCTATATGTGTTTGTGTAATGTCTGTATGTATACTTGTAATATGCCCAAAAAAAAACAAAAATTACCGCCACCGCAGAAGTGTCAGTCATGAGATCATGTGTCAGGTGGAGCGGCAAACAAAGATAAGCCAAAACTCTTGCAAGGATTAGTGCCGCGGTAAGACCTATCTATGGCTCTGATTGTTGTGGATACCTTTGCCCGTGTGGGCTTTAAGACTGACGGGAGTCTATGACTGATTAAGTATGACGTGCTCCCTTTTCTGGGCTGACTGAGCTTGGGACACAGCTTGCTGTCTGTCGTCATCCTAGTACGTTACAAACATAAGTAGCACTGGCGGAACTCAGTGGATGACAAAATGTCAGCTTTTCTGCAGAAAAAAAAAATGCATTTTCTCAAGTTCCGTCTGCAGAAAGACATTTTCTGCAGGAAAAACATCGACAATCCTGTTTTCAAGTTTCTGCAGAAAAACCCGCAACGATCGCAGAGAAATTCAAGTGTTTCCTTGAAAAACTGATTTTTCTGCAGGAAAAAACTCGCTTTTTCTCTGTGCAGGTCAGTCGGAACAACCGCCATTTTGTCATCCTTAGCCAATGGCAATGATGCATACCTCATTCACGTAACAAACATTTAGGACACTGGACCTCTGCGGACCCCGGCATAGGCGTAAAAAATATATAAGCAATAAGAAGTACACACACACACACACACACACACACACACACACGGCAGACGGTCAGTCAGTGGAGCACGTACGCCCGGCACACACTGGCATAGTAACCAAAATCTGCGGGACGGAAACTAGGCACGTCGGGACGCTGCAGCAGTGGCCGATAGAAACTGAAACTGTGGGACAGTGTGTGACAGATCCGGACTGACTGCGGACACGTCAACTGAACAGCAGTTGAGTTAGGCCCGGCTAGTCGCGCGCGCCGGAACAGTAGCCACTGAGGCCCAGCCAAGTGGTAGCTGGAGTGTGCCTCATCGGTGTCGTCGTCCCTCTCTCGCATTAGGCGGTCTGTCTGTCCGTCACATCTCACACACCTTGCTGGCGTCAGCAGGCGGCGCGGGGCTCGCGTGGTCGTTCCTCACGACGCGTGCACAAGACGTGTAGACGTGGTGGTGCACCCTGCAGCCTGCGGGCGGGCGCTAAACGGTACCCTACCACGGGACTCGACCAACTTTCTGCCGCCCGCTCGGCTACACCGACAACAAAGATCCAGACACACGGCGTGAGTGTTGGTGTGTGCGTGCGTGCTTGCGTGTGAGTCTGTGACTGAGTGATCGCCGTGGTTCACCTTTCTGGGTCTGTCACTGACGGACCAAGTCAGTGTGAGCGGCAAAGTTTTCTTCTCCCAAAAGTTTGGCTCGCCGCGCGCACGCTATACCGGCGATGGACGGCCACATTGCCGTGTGCGCCACCACTGACGATGGGCCAGTCGATTGCCGCGAGAGTGCCGACTTGACGAAGCAGTGGCCGGAGTTACTGACACTGTGAACGTTGCCCACTCTTGCCACCGCCACCATCACCACCACACAGCACGCTTTGACATCACCCGCCGAGTGCACATAGCGCACAGATGGGCGAGTCCAAAAGTTTAGGAAAGGGGTGGAGGTGTACGATTCATTTCTCAGTACGTGTAGTAGGGTTCGAATCTCTGTTCCGCCTTGTGGCGGAGGGACGTAAGAACACCGACGGTACACATCTCAGTGAGATGGTTAACATTCCATCACACTGTTCCCTCCGGCTGCGGCGGTGTGATTTGGACCCGTCCAGTTTCCGTCCGGCAGTGTCAGTCACGGTGTCAGTAACTCCGGCCGTCAGTCTTCTAATGATCACAGGCATTTTAAGGCCCGTACTAGTATGCATCAGTCACTGAAATGTGGCCGACTTTGGCAGTTTGACTGGATTGAATAGTGTTCAGCTGGACTGTTCTGTTACACACACACCCCATAACCTGCCCATTAAGGCCGTTACCATTCACTTGTGGTGGGGGCGTTCCTCCCCAGCAGTAACCTCAGGCACCCCGGCAGTAGATGTCGGTTTTGCTCTGCCGGCAGTGACCAACTATCAGACACACGCAAAACTGACAAAAGAAAACAAAATAAAAACCAACTTGGATGTCTGCTGAAAACTGCAGGCTGTCCAAATGGGACTCGGAAGGGAAGGCATGAATAACTGAAATGCCGCTGTGCAGTCAGTGCAGCATCGGTTATCCTGAGCTGCGGGGGGGGGGGGGGGGGGGGGGGAGGGGGGGGGGTACTGCGGGCGCCAGCTTCGTACGCAATCACGGGAGTGAAAACATGATTTCCATCATTTCAGAACGCTAGATCAGAGCCCTAGTAACGTAGTTAGACTACTCCAATCTGATGTTCTAACGTGGTTTCCATTCACTGTGCACAAACCAACCGAGGTCACTGTTGAAATGTGTCAGTGAAACTGACAAAAACAACTTTAAATAGCTCGTTATTTGCCTTATTCAGTCGATGAGAGAGTTAACGAACGAATGGGTTTTCTTACTTCAAAACTAGTAATACACAGTATAAAGACTCTATCCCGACAAAACGTAAAGTGCAAAAACAGAAACAGGCAATCGGGACGGAAAACAAGCAGACGACACATTTTGCCCGGAAGTTGGTAGGACTAACCTCCCCTGAGTATCATTCCCACCTACGCGTAGCGTGCTGGCTGCGTGATCGGCAGACGCAACGTCAAAAGATCCATGCGTCTGCTCCACTGACCTTGGCTGAACTTCTGTCTGTAGGTTTCCACTATTTCTACAACATTCCCCGTCTTTAAAAATAGACTAAAGCCACGAGGTCGTCACATGAGATAAAGAGAACGGGCGAACTGCTGGGGTGGGTCCGAAGGTGTATTGTGTAAATGGCATATGGTACATAAGGTGATGCGCGGTTGTAGTAACAGGCCAGAGAGCTGGTAAACCCGTTGCACTGAGTTTTGCTGCCTGTCGTGCGTCATCAGACACACTTAAAGCTGATTAACATTGGGACCGGCCGTCGATCGCAGAAGCTGACGCAAGCGCTTTATGCAACACGTTTCACCTTTCTCTCTGTGGTACCCGTATTCCTGTAAGGGTGATGAAGAAGGAAACATGTCCGCTCTGAAGTGTCTGTGTTGTCTGAAAAGACTGAGGTATGTCCAGTGTAATATGATCGGGGTTTCTTCGGGGTTCGCTGGTTACTTTCAATTATCTTGTAGTCTGATAACCTGAACCACAGTTGTATAAAAGCAGTTCAGTTTTAAATACGAGTGCAAAGAGATAAGAGTTTTTGCAATACAAGATAGAAAGTGCATAAACAGGGTTTTTTTTTTTTAACATCCGTCTTCACAGCGACAGTGTTCCTTACAGCTTTCAAAACTGTGACAAAGTGACCCTCAGTTCCTTACAGCTTTCAAATCCAGAGGGTTTTTTTTTTGCCGGTAAGATCAAAGGGTCAGACCCAAGTACGAAAATCTTGCTTTGACCGGACGCATTGTTTACAAGGTTGTCGGAGATGACACGTGCTTTATGAATTGGAAACCCCAGCACTAGGGCACAAAATTCTCTGTTGTTTCCCATTCCAGCAACCGTCTGACATGTGTTGTTTTACTTTCGGTTTTCGAGTCTTGAAAAACGTGCTTCGCAGTGACGTACTGTCCCAAAACCTCTGTGTCGGATTCTGAAATCTCTGCGTAAACGATGCACGTATACATGTGCGTAATAAGGAACACTGAGCAGTCGGTGGTAGTCAGTCTCGCCAGTCTCAGGTCAAGATTGTGCCATCGCTTGTTCAGCACTAATGCAAGCTAGGCTAGCTTCTATTCACTGTCCCTGTCTGTAGACACAATGTGTTATGTTATATCTTCTGTATCACGCAGGCTGCAAAGAAGTAATTACATATTTGTGGACTACAGGTTTTAACGCTGTCACTCAGTATGCTCACTCTATCAGTTGCATACATGTACATGTATAATTTTATATATAAAACCTATGTGCAGAAAAAAACACTACTTGTGGATCATTCAGAACAGCAGCTCCATGTTTTTGAGTGCAGTCATAGTTCATGAACTTCAGTAACACTGGACTAAATGACATCAGTTATGACAGTCACTGGGAAGAGGAAAACGAGTAGTTTTATATGTAATGTATGTAAATTATGAATTTACAGAGGTGCCAAGTAGTATGGATTGGCCATATTTTCCGCTTAATGAAATACTGTTTAGTGGCTAAAAAGTACTGATGAGACAAATTTCAAATATTTCAAAAGGATCATTTAAGAAGTGCATGAACCGAAAAGGACAAAAAGTGAGAGTGCACCACCTTTTCTGGATGGCTTAATGCGCGTGTGTGTGTGCACACTCACACTTTAGCGCTGAAACTGTAAGCAATATAATTATATACTTTCTGTTTATACATGTACTGTTTTCTTCGTATGGCTGACTGCTGACAAGTGCTGAAAAATACTGACATTCGTGTGAAATAGTACTGACAAACACTTTTGGCGATTGGCACCTCAGGATTTATGTCTTGACAGCTGATCAATGCCAGCGGATACTCTAGTATACATGCACTATAAAAGTGCTGGCCTCTATGATCTCCCAGACTGCCAAGAAGCCAGAAAAAGGTGGTGGTGGTGTTGTAAATGAGGTGTAAACCAGTGCAGTTTACTAAAGTGCGGACAGGTCTAAAGTACATCACTGTAATGAGTGTATTGACCTGAGCGGACTATTTGCGCAGCCTTGCATAAGGGTATTCCTTGACCTAGTGCCCTAGAGACCCAGGGTCACAGTCAGTGCATGCACCAGTTATTTTCCTGACTTCTGTAGCATGGCCTATATCTTTAACCCCATGTGTCGTTCAGTGCCTTCGCTGTAGGCAGTTGCTTGATCCAAAACTGGATGAGGCTGGATTAAGACCTCTGTACATAGGATCATACATCCGATGCAAATGAAGGCACTGAATGACAGATGGGTTTAAAGATATAGGCCATGCTATAAAAGGTTATGAAAATAACAGGTGCTTGTACTGACTGTGACTCTATGTCATGAGTGAGCTTTACCCGGAGGACTGTAAGGTTTAAACTTGTCATTTGCATCAGATGTATCAGAAGGCTTAATCCAGCCTCATACAGTTTTGGATTAAAGTACACTCTGTGCTCAGGATTGGATCATGCATGTTCATTAATTTTCTTTATTGTAGTTGCAATAAAGGGGATTATAGAGGGGGAATATTAAATCAACTCCGGTCTTGCTGAGAATGGAATATCGCTGACTACCTCTATGGCTTTTTCAGCATAAGACAAATGAATTCAGCAAGACAAGGGTTATGTCTCGTTATATGTACTTTAGTCGGGCATACAACAACGCTGTGGAAAACGTTTCATCAAATGCGCTTATTCTGTGCATTAGAATCAGTCACTTTGGTCACAATATGGCATCTGAAACCATTGTGGTGAATCTGGTTGGCATATATGTTGTTCTACATACGAAGAAGCATACCATTTACAGTCAGAGCAGACAGCAATTTTTGGTTACGGGCTGACGACCATCTAGACAGCGCTGATTGGTGGTTTTGCTTTTTAGATGCTTTCTCTAAAGACGTGAAGTACAGGAATGAAATTCAGGGCCGTAGCAGGCTCCTGTCCGGCGGCAACCCACACGCCCTCCCATACCCAACTCCTGCCCCAAATGACAATCGTTCATTGCAAAGACACTTGTAGGAAAAAAATGAGCCAAAATAATTAGAAGCAGCATACAAAATGGAAGGGACAAAAAGTATGGTCGCGCAACATGTTAATAAAAAGAATATATGAGGTCTCAAAAGGCCGTATATTCGAAATATGTTCTTCACTCCTCTCTCTCTTTCTCTCTCTCTCTCTCTCTCTCTCTCTCTCTCTCTCTCTCTCTCTCTTTATTTCTTTTTTTTTTAATGGAATTATTTGTTCGGACCGCCGGACCCAGGTACTACGGCCCTGAAATTGTAATCTCAACAGTCACATTTCTGTACTATTAGAAGCCACAAAGTCACAAAAACTTTCACAATGGCCCAAAGGAACACCTATTCATTTAGCAAACAGCTTTAGAGCTTTGTTAAGGGCAGTTTTCCCCATCAGGACCCATCACGAACCTAACCACTTTAACCTTCGGACGACGTCGTGGGTAAAAAGTTGCACACACATTGCTTTAGCAGGGTTGCACATTTTCCACAGCTTCTATAGGACAAAGTGTCCTGGAAACAGCAAAGTGATAGGACACAGTGTCCTGGCCGCTTAGTGGCAATAAAAATTTTAATAGGACAAATGTCCGCTTGAGGTGGGAAAAATAGGACATTTGAAATTTTTATAGGTCAATGTCCTGGGACCGACTTAAATGTGCAACCCTGCTTTAGATGAACGTATCTCGGTCAATATTTATGTCACACCTTTGAAATTTCATGACTTTGTCAATAAATGGTTTGACTATGTTCATGCCAAAAATTGTGTTGTTTCACTTGTAATTAGCAGAGTAATTAAAGAATAAGTTGTGAATTGCCTATTTATATAAACCATGGGTAATTTGTTTCCCACGATGTAGGACTAGGAATAAGCTGCAATCTGCCTATATAAAAACCATTGGTAATTTGTTTCCCACGACGTAGGACTAGGAATAAGTCGAAAATTACCTATTTAAAACCATGGGTAAGTTGTTTCACACGATGTAGGACTAAGAAGTTTTTTAGCAACGTAGCCGGAATGTTAAGTGAATGTGCAGGTTTATGTCATAATTATTTTTATCCAAGTCACTGTTGGCTAGGCCTGGATTGAACGCTCCCATAGTGATCACCTTGGATGAGAGGAATGCATCTGTGACCACTTATGAAATATATCTCGATCTGTTGCCAGCGAGTGGCAATTGTGATAATATGACAGGAGCATACCACAGCTGAAGAAAGATATATCCATGACATATAACACTATTAGTAATAAAAACATTTTACTGTAGCCTCACAGTTTTGGCCAGCGTGAATGATGACAACAGCCTTTGCCGAGGCAGTATTTGTAAGCGTATGTACCATTGAATGTACTTGCATCATTAGGCACAGTACCATACAGCATTATCAGCAGTTTGCCCCAAAAGCCAAGCACAATGATTTTATGCTACAGTTGAGATGTACTCAAATTCAGTGATATTTTACATACCATATGCATAGCAGTGTGTCGTGATATCTGGTGTGGGGATTTGGTGGTGGTGGTGGTGGTGGTGATTTCTTTCATTTGTTATATTTGGTTCTTATGTTGAGTTTCTAATCTGGATGCTTTTTGTTTGCCCATAGGTTGCCCTGTCAGTCTATCACAAGTTCAGACTGCCAGTTGCTTCTGTGGAAACTAGAACACAGCAGTTGCTGCAGACATGAAGCCACTGGTCATCTCCACAGCACTGCCGCAATGCTGGACAAAACCTTAAGTGCTTGCACCAATGGAGCTGTGAGGAACATTAGCAATGGTTTGCTGAATTTTCGACTCAGGCCCGGCGCACAACACATGATGAAACGAGCTATGGGTACAACGTCTTCAGGTACACCACCAGATCTTCCTGACGAGCGTGGTGTTCATTCCGGCTGCAGGTCCAAATTTGTGAAGACACATGTTGAACAGAAAAAGAAGAGTGTACATGTTGTATGCAGAACTGGGGCAGACGAAGAAAAAGTGTGTGTGGAGGAGTTGAAGCAGAGAAGCTGTACAGATGTATCTTCACATCTGACTCGGATGCTCGGTGCTGGGGAGAGCAGCAGCTCACAGTCGTATGCAACAGAGCCACTAGGCGCAGAGGCTGTCTCGAATTCTGACTGGGGTCATGTGTACACAGGAAGTCCCTCGCACACACGCACAGCTTTGACAAGCAAACTTGTCGCCTATCCATTGGCTCATCTCCGCAAATACACCAATCCAGCCACTATGTATGAATCCTTTCGATACTACCATCCAACAGTCCAGACGAATGCTTCATCACCTCAGGTACAGAACAGGTGTCACATCATTTTTGACGATGAAGAGCATAAGGTTGCAAGGGAGGGTTCGGAGGAGGCTGAAAATCAGCGGAATCCATCAGACACACGGTCAGCATCAGTGGAAAGTCCAATCTACGTTACCAGTAGTCCTGACAGTCCTACTTCTGTGAGTTCCTCTGGCATATCTCCAGATCTAAAAATCAGCAAAATAATGGAACAGGGACAGTATCAGGAGGAAGGCGAGGCGTCCAGTTCATCAGGAGAGGCTGCTGCCGGCGAGACATTATCTGAGGCAGATTACAAAGAAAGTAAGTTGTTTATTCTAGTATGTGCAGTCCGCAGTGAGTTTGTTTATTCTAGTATATATACAGACTGCTGCAGAGGATTCTGCTATTTTGAGCATCTGGTGGTGTGCACGCAGAGGGAGCTTGTGGCATGATTGTTTTGACAAACTTGACATGATTTCTTTCATTGATGATCAAATCAAATCAAATCACCTTTATGGTTCCGTTAAAAAAACCGGAAAATTTTCTTTTGATGCCCGCTCTGCACAATATAAAATAAGGTTAAGAATGTCACAACATGAAAGTACATGTATACGCTTACTAAAGTAATTCCAATAATAAATTAGGCTAAATAATAGCATGACTAAAAATTAGAGTCCATTCAGTTTAAAGACCGGATTACACACACACACAGAGTACAATGTACTTTTAAAAACATGAACCTAACATTACCAGATTTTGTTTGTTTTTAGTGTGTGTGTGTGTTTTAAATATTTTCAGTGTCATTGTTTCAGTGAACCTTTATGTTCTACACTGTGATTAATTTTCCTACACAAAACCAAATTTCACCCCCACCTTCCTATTCCCTACAGGACTTCTACACGAGCTACGCAAGCTGCCTCGCCAGTGGGAATACACTCCCTTCGGTCTCCGCCACCACAGCAGGACAGCAACTGCACAAGGGACTGAGAAGAAAACCTCGCGCAGTGTTGAATTTTCCGTCATGACGTACAACATCCTGGCACAGGACCTGTTAGAGAACCATCCCTACCTGTACTCAGACTCCAAACCTGATTCTCTTGACTGGAATGGCCGACGTCAGCGTCTCTTGGCTGAGATTGAATTTCACAGCCCTGACGTAAGTACCATTGTTATATGAAGAAAATAAGTTTGTGGATGTATGGCATTGCGGACAATATCAGTTTTGTTCAATTTCAATTCAATTCAAAAATACTTTATTATCTGTTATAAAAGTACATGTACATTTTATAACAGAAAATTGTCTTTAGACATGCAATCGCTTCACTCTTTATACTAAGATCATAATTTAAAATAAATCACACACACACACAGGCACACACACACAGGCACACAAACACAGGCACACACACACACACACTGATATAATACAAAGTAAAAGAGAGACTAAAAAAATGAGATAAATAAGATACCCCCCCCCCCCCACACACACACACACACACACACACACACACGCGCGCGCACACACACCGGCACGCACCCGCACACGCCCACCCACCCGCAATCACACACCTCCGCTGGCAGACACAGAACTGGCCCAACAGACCTCCAAGGTCAGGACATCATTTAAGTGCAGCATTCAGAACAGCAACAGCGGATGGCATAAATGATTTCTTATATTTGTTCGTACGTGCAAGAGGCACTTTAGTGCTTATTGCTTTACGCATGGTGGTAGCCAGGCTCAAAAGTAAGTAGCACTGTGTTTGTTTGGGGTGGTCGGTGGTCTAGTGGTTAAGAGACTTGTCACCAATGCGAGAGGTCAGGGGTTCGAGTCCCACTGGGGGGCGAAGAATTTTTCCTTCTCGTATGTGGCACCGTTCATTCGGGCCGATCGTCGGGGGTTCTCTCCGGGTACTCCGGCTTCCTCCCCCTCTGCTTTGGAAATGTTCAGCCCACCAAGTTTGAAAAATAAATGCATATCTAAATTCCGAAATTTAAATAGCTGAGCTGACCCTTCGCACCACGTGATTGTAATACGTTTATGTCCTGTGTGTGAGAGAATGCGTGTGATTCACGTGAGCGTGCGTGTTGGGTTTAGCTCGCGGCGCTTTGAGCCAAAATATTTGGGATAAAGCGCCTACATTAATGCGATTATTATTATTATTATTTCTTCTTTCAGGTCATCAACATGCAAGAAGTGCAGCGGGATCATTTCCGAGATCACTTGTATCCGAAGCTTAAAGAAATGGGTAAGTATACTGGGTGGTAGGATCGCTGTGAAACATGAGCTTTACTTTCTTTTGTTGGGGACATATGGGTGTGCTTAGACACTTTTGTTAATTAAGCCCATGCTCTCAATCCTGCAGCGAGTGTGGGCATACCATTCAATGGCGTCACCTTCAAATTTGAGTTGTCTCGTAAGTCCTGATGAGTTGGAAGTGGCATCACACTGTTCTAGCACATGCGGGGGTCGGTGCGTTTGCTCGGGTTAATATATTAGGAAAGGAGAAATAAAACCAGCAAGGAACGAGTGTCATATAACATCATGCCCATTACACCTGTTTGTGTGTAGGGCAGAGGTAAAGTCAGCCACTTCCGTCTGTTCTGGACTAGTTTCTGAATGGTGCCCCAGGTGTGGTTCATGGCCCTGAGCTCCTCTTCTACTGTTCAACGCCAGGCATTTTCAGTCCTAAAGAAAGAGTAAATATGTGTACAAAATTTCTTGACAGAGCCTCACATTCGACCTTCAAAATTTGCATAGCTGATGTTGAGTTTGTGCACCAGCTTTTGTTTATTGTCCACGTGTTGTCTTCAAGTTCCATCTCTTTGCACAGGTTACAGAGGAGTGTACCAGAAGCGCTCAAACAGCTCCGATGGGTGTGCCACCATGTGGAAACAAGACAAATTCCAGCTGCTGCGCACCACGCCTGTCAACTACCAGCGGGGAGGGGTGCTGGATCGTGACAATATCGCCCTCATTGTGGAGTTGCTTCCTGTCCAACCAAAGAAGAGGAGTGAAGTAAGTACCTGTCTTACTGTTCTTTTTCCAATGAATTGTTTTCTTTTTCCATTGAATTGTTTTCTTTTTCCACTGAATTGTTTTCTTTTTCCACTGCATTGTTTTCGTAAAATGAAACTTTGCTGTGTTTTCATGTAGATTACATATAGAGGGACATTAGTTAGGCTGTGATCAGCTGTATCTTTGAAAAATTATGGAAGCATTATTTTGAGGTCAGATGGCTAAAGGAATAATAGTCCTGACAGCACAGTTACCTTCAAAATAATGAACTCCATTATACAGGTGTAATATGAGGTCTGTGGTGTGGGGTCAGGTTTGTAGCTCCAAAACTTTTTAGTAGATCACGGGCAGTGAATGTTTCATCAGAAAATACATGAGTCTGATTATCACGATTCCTTTTTTGGGACCTCAAGGACCATGGTGAACTGAGTGAGCTGAATTTCATGTAAAGTGGTATCAATCATGAACTATTAATTTTCTGTACTGTTCTTTTCTGTTGTATGTAGAATCAGGAAGAGGACAAGCTTGTCATCGCAAACACACACCTTCTCTTCAACCCTAAACGTGGTGACGTCAAGCTTGCACAGCTGATAGTGTTGCTGGCAGAAATCGACAAATGTGCTTTCGTAGCTCCGTCCACGTCCACATCCAAGTCCGACTTCAAGATCCAGACACCGTCTCAACACTCCCAGTTGCACCCAAACCCCTGGGGTGGGGGGAAGACCGCTGGGACCTACAGTCCTGTGATCATGACAGGAGACTTCAACCTGGAGCCTTACAGCGAACTGTACAATTTTATCATCAAAGGCCATCTGGACTACGACGGGCTGCTGGTGAGGGCCATGTCTGGCCAGGAGGAGGGGCAGTACGGACCAGATCGCTCACTGGACCGGCATTTCTTTTCACCCACGTTTGGCATCACGGAGCGGTGCCAGTACCATGGGGTGGTGAACAGTCGCCTTCAGAGGACCCACAACATGCGTACTTCCAAGCGCATGTCTTTAGAGTCCAAGAGGCGTCAGCCAGTGGATTTCACAGAAGACTGCTTAGAGTTGGGGGAGGAGGAGGAGGAGTGGGAGTGTTTTCCAGTCGCTCCACTGCGTGTGAACACAGGTAGCCTGTGGCACCACTTGAACCTAGTCTCTGCCTACCGCCATCGGATTGAGCGATTTGATCGGCGAAAGCCTGAAGTGACCACTCACCACAGCAGGGCGGCTTGCACTGTGGACTACATCTTTTACACAGTGCATTCCAAGGAGGTGAACATGCACAAGGACGAGATTCGACTGAGAAACATTCAAGACGATCGGCTCAGGTTGATTGCTCGCTACGGACTTATGTCAGCGGAAGAAATTGCCAAGATGGATGGAATCCCCAACCACACTCTGGCTTCAGATCACATGTGCCTTATTGCAAAGTTCTTGTTGAAATAGCTGCACTGAACAGTCCTGAGGTGCTCTTCATTTCGCATTATGTCTGCTAGCCAGTGGTCCTTTTTCATAAAGTATTTGTGAAGTTTTAGAAATTTTTCAGAAATTTAAGTATTTTGTCATTGTGTTTTGTGGAGTTCTTTTAATGTTTGTTTCGTTGCTGGTAATTTAAAGTGTTTGCTGGAGTTTAAGAAACTTCTCTGAAGTTATTTTGTTGTTGAGTTTGTAGGGTTTCTTTTTATGTTCGTTCGTTACTGTTAATTTATTTCTTCTTTTTAATTTACAGTTCACATTTCTTGTGTTGCAAGTGAAGGGTATTGCAGTTTCAATTAGATTTGCCTCTTATCATTGATGAAATCAGCGTCTATGCCACGGATGAAATGATGGTGCATTGACGCAACTATGGTGCAGTGATGGTGATTCATGGTTCAGCTATCTTCCCTGTCTTCGGCTCTCCAGATACGCTGTTCACATTGATTACAGTGTGGTGAATACCAGCTGAATAGGTGGAGCTGAGGACATGCCAAACAGAGCTGCATACAAAGGGTGCCACTTTAGATTAGGCAACAAAAAAAAAAAAACACAAAAAAAATTGTTTCTGGTAACATGGCTAAAAAAAAATACGGTAGGCAGGTAGGTTGGGGGGGGGGGTGTTTGTTTTTTTCTACCCCCCCCCCCCCCCCCACACACACACACATATACACATATCCAAGAACAAAGAAACAGGGTATTAATAAGAAACGATGCTCTGTGAAACTGTATTTAATATTATAACACTATCTTACTGTATTTCGTTCTAATCTTGGGTCTGCGATGGCACACGACTTCCCTGACGACAGGCGCATGAAAACCGAAACTGGTCGTGCTTGTATTTTTTTTTTTTTTTCCAGCAGCCAAAAAAAATCTATAGGGTCAGGGGGGAAAAATAGGGTCTGTCAGGTTACCAGAAACAACTTTTTTTTTTTTTTTTTTTTTGGTCCTTATTTTGTGTTTTACAGGTCTCTAGCTCTGGGTGCATGAATTCTTTTTCTTCAGATTAGTTTTCATTTTCTTTCTTCCTCTCCTGAAAAAGTTAAGTTCTTGCTACAGTTACTTGAAGTATTTTACGATGCAGTAAAATTGGTCTTCCAGTTACATCTCATGCTTTGTTGATGTTAATTAGCTTCAAGTAACTTTCAGTTCACATGGATTACACACACACACACGTACACACAAAGTGATACAGAATAAAAGAAACTACATGTATGCACATTTTGACAATCTTTTATATCAATGCAGAGATAAACCTGCTTTGTTGCTGCAGGTATTATCTCCTTAGTGACAAGCACACTTGCATACATGTATAAAATCACATGCTTGGGACAGAGACCAACACAAGAGACTCCATGAAAATAAAAATGGATCAATATAAATGAACAATATCCACCACAAAACTGTCATCAGCAGTCGGCCAGTGCACAATGGATTCAGGAGATGCCATCTGTCAATGTATCAAGTATGAGTTTGATACAATGCAAAATATTGAAATCTTCACCTCCCTTCCTCTCTCTGTCCTCATGTTAGCGCTGACAATAACTTAAATCACAGAACACTTGGCAGTTATACCAGCAACTAAACTAAAAACACAAGTGACCACACCAGTACATTGAAGATACATGCACGCATTTTCAAACACACACACACACACACGCACACTAATCCGCTGTCTATAAAAATGATAAAAGCATTTTTCAAATGCATGCAATAAAAAAAGTAACAAAAACTCAACATTTCAAAAAGAATGAATGCATACCACAGGCACTCTACAAGACTGATCTATGTGGAGCAAAGGCATTGCATGTATTGACTATGTTGAACACACTGTTAATCCACCTGGACCACATGCTTGCAATAGTCTGTTTCCAAGTTTTGAGTGATTTTGACAGAAGGACAAATACGAATCAACACTCCAATGTTTTCAGTTGCTTTTATTGCCCTTTTCTAATAAGCTTTGTCCTGAGTTGCCACAATACGAACAATTTTTATGTTGTTAAATTTTGCGGACAATCCAAGCAACAATGCGCAAGCCATAACTAACATGCTGTACAGTAGACAGAGGTTCTTCTTGTGTCAGGCTGTGTGTTGCTCACGATCTTACAGACACTTCTCTGAAACATGCCACCCAATCAGTTTGTGCCTAAACAGTCAGAGATAATGGCAAACTGACAAGTCTGACTCCCAGCCAAATCAATAATACAATTTCAAAAGTAGGACTGGCATCTTCCAAATAGAAATGTCTATTTCATTTTCATTGAAATTAGAAAGCGCATCTCATAGCAGAGGCCACATTCAAAGAGACTATGTGAACTGCTGCCAGTCAAAAAAAGTTTCTCTTGATGTAGTTATCACAGATATGTTGACCACTTTTATCACTGACTCAGATCCGCAAGTGGTAGTCATTAGTATTTCCTCCGGACTTTGTGGCATTACGACGAACAGGAGACCTGGGAACAGCTGCATCAGAACCCAAACTTTTGCTGCAACAAAGCAGAATATGACTGTACACTACAAACTGTTTTGCGTGCATAAACTCAAGGTCACCATTTCTAGAACAAATGTGAAGCACATGGGCTGACTGCATAGCAGATACGTTTTATCTGAGCACTGCATGGAAAGTTACGGTGGGAGGCAAGATAGACGGTTTTCGTGGCATCGCGCCAGTAACTGACATGAGTGTAATGCGTGGTAAATACAGTCATTCAATCTTCTGCAACCAAACTACTGAGACATGTAGACAGTGGCATGCACTGCTTCATCACAAATCTTTCAAACTAAATAAGTGTGGTACACATGGACTTACGATCTGGCCACCCTGATGGGGGAGGGGCCTCTACTTCGAGAAGGACTGTCCCGTATGGGACCTGGATCAACCAGTGATGATATGTTTTTTGTCGGTGAGTTTGTAGTCCACGATTTGGCCTGGAGTGTGTGGAAAACAACAGTGATCATATAAATGCATAGACATGTAAATAGTTTGATCTACTGTCTGTCGTGAATTTGACAAAATATGTAGGTATACCAAACAGTAAATAGTGCTTGCGATTGGGACATTTCTGGATGTTCACATATTTCAAATTTGTGAAGAACTGGTAAGTCCAGAGTTGAAATGAATTAAAAAATGCACTGCCATAACTCAGAACCTTCACCCAAAAAATTCTGCAACTGACCTTCGCTCTCATGTTGCGTGAGTGCACCTCCAGTTGCCTCGATAGCTCTTTGGCTGGCTGACGAACCATGTTGAGAGTTACACCCTGTAAATTTCAGCATCACTCAATTCAAATTCAATCACAGGCACTTTGGTACTAGACCAAAAGCTGTCTAAGATGAGTCAAATGTACCGCATTAGACATACACGTATCCGTCTGTATCAAGTGACCATTTACACATATAGCTGTGTCTATCGGAGTGTAGCCCTCCTCCCAGAAAATGTTGGGCCAAACTACCCTCTAACAAAATATAGTTGACATCAGTTTTCCGAACAATCAGGTCAAGTCAGACTATGCACATGATGCCAGCAAAACAGAAAGTACAGTTGGGCATTAAAACAAGGGGTACAACATATTTTCAAATTGCGAAGTTGAAGCTTTGTTGACACCAGGGACAATGTATCATCAGGGTCTTTGCCAAACCTGTATGTGCTGTACGATTGTATTATATTATCACATGAACAAAGTTTGACAAAGACACTGGCAATATATACTGTCTGTGCTAACACACAGACAAGGGTAATTCAACATGAACCCTTTGCCCTTAATATTATTACATGAACAAAGTTTGACAAAGACACTGGCAATACAGTGTGGTGTATATACTGTCTGTGCTAACACACAGACAAGGGTAATTCAACATGAACCCTTTGCCCTCAGTTCTGATGACTGTAGCAGTGTTGTTGCCAGCCAAAGAAGGAAATAGGTCAGTTGGACCTGGCTTGAAGAAAACAATAGGTCCAATTGTCCTGGCTGAGAAAAAACAATAGGTCCAAACCCACAGTGCAAACTGACTTCAGCAGAGTGTTCAGTACTAGTTTGGAAAGTAGGTTTTCACATGACTTTCAGCACCCCACTGGTTTTGGAACAGCTTCCTAATAGTTTCGCAGCACCAGCCACGGATACCATTTACACCAGTCATCAGAGACGTGGCGGGTTTCAGTTTCAGTGGACGAACATTTTTCGACTTTGCAACTCCCTGGCAGGCAGGCGGGCGGACGGGCAGGTGGGGGGTAGGCGGAGGAGAACTGTTGCAGACTTCGTCCGCTTTGTACAAATTTCTTTCGGTCAGTTGACTGCCTCCACGCAAAAACAATAGGACATTTGACCGGACAGGGGTCAGTGCAATGGGTCAAATCGGAGATGAATCGGTCAGAGACCTGAGACCGGGGCCTCGCAACAACACTGCTGTAGTCACCAGTTCAGCCTTACCTTCCAGCTAATCATCTCATAGCTGTGTTGATCATGGGAGATAGGCATACCAACTTTCATTTTGACCAGTTCATGCCAATCTGCCCAAAGACATCATGGCATCAGCAAAAGGTGCCCATGAGGCATTACACATGCACACACACACACACACACACACACACATGCTTGTGCACAGACACACAGTGAAGTGATCACCATGTACATTTGAAGGAAAAAAAAGACAAATTTAGTAAGTATATACTTACACCTAGTGTAGCACTTTTGAAAGTCGAACACAAGATCAGAAAGACTCTGAAACATAAGCAGAGAAACAAGTGATAATTTAATTTTTTGCCTTTGGTTAAGTTCAAACTGTGCAATTTGTGTGTGTGTGTGTGTGTGTGTGTGTGTGTGTGAGCACACACGCGCGCGCATGTTTGCATGTAGCTGAGCTCTCTAAGCATACATGGACCATATCAAATTTGATTGAGAGAGACAGGCTGGTTTTGTTTTCTTTTTCTCATTCAATTTTTGGCTACACATACTTATTGATAACTAACTTCATAACTAAGCAGTCAATTGCTTATCAAACATCATTTCAAAAAGCCCAACAAACCTTATACTCAAGCGGCTTGAACATGAGATCTTCACGGCGACTCATACCAATGGCTCCATAGCGACCACCATGATACACCCCCAGCACGACATGACGATATACATTCCCCATGAATATGCTCTTGAAGCTGATAGGGAATCGTTCTAAGCCAAGAATTCCATTGGTCAGGTATCTTTGTGAGGTTAAGGAAAGGACCTGTGCGTCCGATTCAGTAAAACAAGTAATCTGGTATCTTTGTACATTGCAGTCAGACACAACGACAAAATAAAGAGAGACTCGGAACAGTAATCCACACATTCCACCAAATTCTTAAAAAATGCAAAAAAAAATTCTCTAGATATCTCAGCATTTTTAGCATCAGTCAGTTATAATTACTAACCACCAGCAGATTAGAAGGACCTAAATACAGCACGGAACTATACTAAAATCTGGTTAAAGGCACAACTACAGGGAGGTCATTCTTACCTCGGTATGACTTGATTTTTCAAAGTGAACATCAGGTATACAAACTCACAGCGTTTTCGATAACTGTGTAACTTCTAGTTTCCAGAATTGCTGTCAGTTTGCTGCTTCACGCCTTCAGCTGTTTAAATGGAGGGGTTGAAAGTTCCAGTAATAATAATGATAATGATAATAATGAGTATTGTATAGGCGCTTTACCCAATTTCATGAATCGGCTCAAAGCGCCGCGAACTGAACCCAACACGCACGCTCACGTGAATCACACGCATTCTCTCATACACTGGACATAAACACATTACAATCACATGGTGCGAAGGGTCAGCTCAGCTATTTAAGTTTTGGAATTTAGAATTGCATTTATTTTTTAAATTTGGTGGGTTGAACATATCCAAAGCAGAGGGGGAGGAAGCCGGAGTACCCGGAGAGAACCCCCGACGATCGGCCCGAATGAACGGTGCCACATACGAGAAGGAAAAATTGTTTGCCCCAAGTGGGACTCGAACCCTCTGACCTCTCGCATTGGTGACAAGTCTCTTAACCACTAGACCACCGACCGCCCCGGTGAAGGTGAAGGGCTATGTTCAGTGGCTGTGCCTTTCTGGTTCTGTTGGTGGCATTCATTTCATGTAGCAGATGCTCCACAAGGATACATGCCAAGCACCACCGCCTCCAGGCACTTGATGGGAAGCGCTTCACGGATCATCTCCTTTGCACACTCCATCAGGCTGCAGCATATCAGATGGCGAAAACATCAGTCGAAATGACAAGAATCTTCCACATTTTGTAGTAATGACTACAGCAGTCTCTACAGTCTTACAAGCACTTACAAATGCATACACAACGGAATAAAACCGATGCACTTACAAATATGGTTTCACTAGAAAACTAGCAAAAAAGTTGAAACAACAGCCAGAACAATACTTCTAAACACTCTTGAACAAACTAGACAACACAGATTTCGCCCCCAAATTGTTGGCTTGATAAACTTCTCCAAGACACACAAGATTTTCCCGACGATCACTGCTGACAGGCAAGTGGAGCTTTCCGTATACATGGATTTGTTGCAAATTTGTCTCTTATTATCAAAGTGTGTTTCGAGTCTTTTCAACAGGCTAGTTCCATTCTGATGTGTGTTTGTTTTGTGATCTTGTACATGTCATGCAGCATGCAAAAGCACGTAAACATTTCTGCGTACCCTGTGACTGGTCGGTTCTTCCTGATTTCAAAGAACTGGGTGCCTGTGTGGTTGTATCTTGTAGGAAATTAAGGAAATAAGTTTCAATATGAATAGCATTTTCAAACATTCAAACAGATTAGTAGCAAAAATACAGTAGCAAAAAAATATTCCTTCTTAGGATTCAGACCAGATTTGATAACTTCAGGATATAAAGCACAGGCATGATCTCTCACTTTCAGAGGCGAATCCCCTCTTTTGAATCCTGTACTTCAGTGGATCTTTTCCCAATAGTTTTTTTCCAATTTCCCCTAAATCAACTACCTGTAACTGTCAGTTAACATGATTCATGTCCAGTCACACCAAACAAAGAGTACATTAGAGTGAATGTAATACATGTATGTCAAAGCGGAAGGATACTCCAAGTCTGACATATACTGCTGGATACGCTCTAGTCGTTCATATACAGTGACTGTTGGGGAGAAGTTCAGTGGTGGCTGTGGCACTGTGATCTGCCAGAAAAAAACAAAAACAAAAATGCTCAGATGTACACTGCCACAGCAAATAGGTTTTCAAAGGCAAACCAGAAATAGCACTTTCATTTAGAAACATTGCGGCGAGTAGAACTTAGGTCAGTGTTCAAATGGAACAGCATCTCCAAACTAAACCACACTCAAAAATTCACCATTTCTAGAGCTGGATTCTGTATAATACCCCTCCACCCCATCCCCATCTCAAAACAGCCAGTTAATGTACTCACTCAGTTTCATGTACTCCAAGCCACTCACCTGTGGGAGGCTAGCTTGGTTGCGGATCTTCCTAGTCATGGCAGCACCCTCGGGGTGTATTTTGGAAACGTGGTCCCACATGCGCTCCCAGGTGCGCTCATCCAATGGGATCCCACTGCGATTGACCCAGAACAGCACGCCATTCTCCTCGTGAACATCATCTTTATCAGTAGACGCCACTTGAGGAAAAAAGCAGAAAAAAAATTGCATCAAGTATTCAAATGTGCGCATGTTTCAGCGCATTTGTGTAGTTTGTGAGGTGGTGGTGGTGTGTGTGTGTGTGTGTGTGTGTGTGTGTGTGTGTGTGTGTGTGTGTGTGTGTGTGTGTTTGTTGGGGGGGGGGGGAGAGGGGATAGGGGTCAGACTTGGGCCGCGTTGCTTACGCAAATGCGCTCGCGGGCGCTTGCGGAGGACGCTTTTCCTCGTTGGGAAACGGCCAATTAGAAAAAGGCGCTTTCAAAATGGCGGCTGAATCACGAACACGGTTGTTGGCAAGGCTGAAAAGGAAGAAGAAAACTCTAGTGCTCGCAGCTATTAGTCATCTTTTGAGCGCAGAAGACGACGTTTTTGGGGAGGAGCAATAATTACTGGCTTGGAGCATGACTATACCGCTAGTATGCATGTTCTGCTCGATGCAAAACGGAGACGTAAGGCACCCCTACGTACTCACTTTGACCACTCCTTCCCCACAAACACGCACAACATATCCCTGAATGACTGGCGACCACGGCCCGGTGCAATTAGCTCAAATTATTTTCATATACTATTCTGCACAATTACAAGTTGGGACAGAAGGTCTCCATCCACCCGCAAATTCATTTTAAGCCATTTCTTAGTTCCACTTCAACGAGGCCTTCGGTGGGCGCCGCCATCTTTGTTTACATAAAAACTGACCACGTGACCTTTTGCTCGCGGCGAACTACCTTCCCGGGCCGCTCGCTTACGTTCGCTTACGCTCTTCGCGAGCGGTCACGGAAACCGGATAACTACGCGCAGCGATCGCGGACGCACGCGGACGTTTTCGCTAGGAAACCCCCTCTTGATCAGTTGATGCAAGGGTGTGCAGATCAGGGCAGATAACTGAAGGATATAAACTCTACATCATACTGTCCCTTTTTCTCAAAACAGTCCTGGGATAAAAACTTCAATAGGTGTTTAGGGTTTTGTAGCCATGGGAACTATGATTAACAGGACAAGTATCTTGGCTGACTGTAAAAGTATTGGACGTTTGTCCTGAATATTGTCCACTGTGGCACAGACATTATAGTGCATTTATCTGCCTTTGCAAAGAAGCAACTGGGCATTTCGAAAATGAATCAGTCTATGACTTGCTATCACTCTGGGTGCTTGTGCATACATATAATGACAACATTCTTCATACTCATCACATCAGTGAAGTGACTGACTGGGAGACAGTGAACAGACCACTTTTTCCGGTGAAAGATTGCTCAGCTGCAGTAGTACGGATATCCCTCAGATGTTCAGTCCGCTCAGCCATCGACAGACCTCAATCATGCCTTTGAAATGGTCATGAAGATATCCTTTGCGTGGCTTGCTTGGCTTGGTGACAACATAGGTTATTCCTCACATTCTGGGTGTTTATGTACCTGTAATGAATCGTGGCATCGTGGCAATAAACGATCGCGTACGGCTGATTGTACCCCCCCCCCCCCCCTCAAAAAAAAAAAATAATAATAATAATAAGTTCGGCTCAGAATTGCCATATCAACATCAATCATCTTTGCCAGTAACGACATAACGTAACCAGTTTCAATCGAACTGCTCAGGAAGCGAAAACATTCAAATTTACCGACAGTACAAACCTCTTTGTGGTGGCTTATATGATGACTGCAGCTTGATGGTGAAAGCAAGCGGCAGATATTTGCTTTTGAGGTGGCGCTTGATCTTTCTCGCTGCCTCTGCCGCGGCTTCGTTTATTTACATGGTTGTTGCCGAAGCCCGATTCGTCAGGTTTACGACATATTTTATTCCCAGAAATTGGAGATCTATAACTGTACTTTTATTTATGTAGAACAGACAAGTACAAATCCGAGCAAATCTTATCAATGTCGACGAATTTCACGGTAGCTGTAGAACACAAATTCCACCAGTTTTAACGACAAACGCCTGGTGTTCTGGTTCCTTCTGTAGCAGACGGCTACTCGCACTGGCCACAGCTGATCACCCGATAGTGGCATGATACTTTGATAGTATAGCTATGGCATCAGACTCATTTCCGAAATATCTACGGTTTTTGAGCTGTTGGATAGGCTTTGTTGCATTGATGGCTCTTGGAAATACGCTGCAGTGTTTTGTTGATCACTCTTTCCTCACTTCTCGCTTGTACACAAGGAATCCAGACAAAAATGGTTTGTTCCTGCGATCAGCTATTATGATTGCGTTGAACTGATAGCTTCCCCGTTTATAAGAATGAAAATGAAAACGAAGGTTTGATTTCCTGGCTGCTTGTTGATTTTGTTTTTTTGTTTGTTGGTTGGTTGGTATTTTGTTTTTGGTGGTGTTTTTGTTTTTTGGTTGGTTTAGGTTTTTTGTTTGTTTTTGTTTGGATTTTTTTTTTTTGGGGGGGGGGATGCTTACAGTTTTATCTCTTTGTTGCTGCGGCGGCAACTTTTCATTGCTGTCACTAGTTGTGTGTTGTTATTTTCTTGCAGTTACTGGTCTGACAGCGAGATTGTTTGGGTTGTGGACGCTGCTTGCCGCCGCTCTCCGATTTGTGTGTGCTGTAGACATCAACAATAAGTCGTAAGTTCTTGGACCACACTATTTGTACATGCAGTAACAAATCCTTGACAGTTCAGAATATATCAAGTTTGTAGAGTGCATAAACTGACGTGTAACAAAGATGCTAACCTCAGGCATGAAGGTACTCATCACTGTACTTCTATTCATTGGCACAGAGCTTTGTCAGTATCTAATTTGTTATCATATTTTCAAAGTAACTCATTCCAAAATACAAAAATTGAGTGTAATGCTGGCAAGGTTACAGCTGATGCACAGTCTTCACTTAATTTAAATAGATGATTTGCTTTGCAGAATATACCATCTGACATTCTTCTCATTCTTCCTGGCTCTTGGTCATTTTCTGACTGAAATGTGGCCATACGAGACTGCTCACCTTACTGTTGGAATTTGTGCACCTCTTGTTGTTTCCAGTGAGTACTGTCATGATGTGGATCACATGCATGCACTTTGGGGTGTGATTGTGAAGCGGTATTGTATAGAAGTGCCAGCTGTCTCAGTTTTCTGGGGGGAGCTGGGGTGGCTGAATGGTAGAGCGTTGGACTTTTAATGCTCGGGTTGTGAGTTCATATCCCGGCTGGAGCCAAATATTTGTGCTGGCTTTTTCATCATTGCCCCGTCTTTGATATCACCCATATGTGGTGGAAAAGGACATTAAACCCCAAAACACCCACCGACCCACCCTGTTTTCTGGAGGATCATTTCACACACACACACACAAAAACATTACTTGCTAACTTGTTTACGTTATCAAATGGGCTAACGTTATCAAATGGGCTAACGTTATCAAATGGGCTAATTACATCTTTTCTAAGCCAGCTTATGTTTTGGAACAGTTTCACTCATGAGTGCACCTGTATGTTCAAAATACTCTATCTTGATGATTAGTACAGCTCTTAATGTGATACGGTGTTGTTGACGCTTTGCTTCAGCGGTCAAACATTCAAATTTTATGACTGTTGTTACACTACTGGAGCGCTCAGTGTGGGCACCGCGTTATCAAGTTTGCTTCTGTTGGCTCAGTGCCAGTATTACAGTCACTGTCAAGGTGTCTAAGTGGCGTGATGATAGATACCATGAAAACATCTCAGAATGACCTGTGAGCATAAAATAGCATTAGCCCCTTTAAACCAAAAGGAATTTCCATTTGGAAAAGGACAGAAGGACATTAAAAAACAAAAATACTGAACAGTTGATGGTCCCAAAAGTGTTTTGTACTGGAATAATTGGACTGGTTTTGCTGTAAAGGGAAGCAACCTCTCTTTGACCTCTTCATATGAATTTCTGACAATGGCGGATACTTTGTCTCTCTTCAAATAGAGAGCAAATGAACAGACAAAGCCATTAGTACACGATACTCTTTCAACGAGCATACAGAAGTGGCAGGTTTTACGCGATAAAGGTTGTGGTCAGACCAAGAAGTCAGTCAAGATGCTTTAGTGTCCGGTGTTTTTTCCTTCATTTAGTGTGCATCTTTCCTTTTGCCTGTTGTTGTATAATCATATGGACAGGTCAGTCTTTTATTTTCATGTGCGAATTTGTTTTCTGTTTAGGTGTTTCTGTAATCTTCATGGCAATTGGCTACAGCTACCTTGGACAAGAGACACCGGCACAACCGGAACAGGAGACGCCAGAGTTGGCTAGGAAAGCAAAATGTTCCTGATAAATCTTTCTTTGCCAGGGAAAGGGATTGGGTTTGTGGGAGGTGAGGGGTAGGATTTTATAAATGTGTCCGTTTTCATTAAATGTGTGTGCGTGTGGTTACATGCTGTTGTTCATGGAACAGTTCACGTGGTCACTCCTTTTGCTGAGATTTGTGTCTACCTTAAATTGATCAAAAGTACAGAAGAGAGAGAGAGTGGCGTGTACATGTATGTATGCATTAATTGGTGTTTTGAAAAAAAAAAAAAAAAACCCAGCTGTGATCCAGTTTTCAGCAAAATAAAATTGGTGTGGTTTGAATAGGTTTCTTGTGCAGAAACTCTCTCTCTCTCTCTCTCTCTCTCTCTCTCTCTCTCTCTCACACACACACACACACACACACACACACACAGTCATGTTGAATGAAAGTCAGTCATGACAAAAAACTTTGATGGTCAATGATCAAGTTTATGCAATGCAATGCAATATCACAAGCTTATAGGAATGGAAGATACTTGCCCTGTATTGTACAGGATGCATACCATCACTTGTAAGTGATATATACAAACAAAACATTTAAACAAGAGACGGTAACAAAATATACCACACTGGTGTGTGAACATCCAGTGCACTTTCATTTCAGGAATTCATTTCAGCTGAACGCTTTTGTAGGGGGAATAAACCTACAGAAACAAAAGGACTTTCGTAGCACATGTATCTAGAACATGAAAGAAAACTAAAAGTGAACTGTGAGAACACATTCAGAATTATGTAAGTCCGGGAACACGTGCCAGATTAAGGCCAACTTTCCCTGGCAGTAAGTTGAACTATCCTCCTTATGGAGCAGAGTATCACAGACCCTAATATAGGGTTCTATGGTTTAGGGGAAAGGGGACAGTCAGGTGCGTCAAGAGCCTAGTGACTGAAACGGAAGACACTGACTGAACAAAATATGCCTCTCAAAAGAGACACACGCCTGCAATACAAATGTCAAAGAGAACACATTACAAGCAAATACCTGAGGAAACAAAGAATGTTGGCAAATGCTTATATTTGAGCAGCATTTTCAACATATAAATTGGATGTACGTATAGCTTACAAAGAACCCGTTACCAAAACGTCTGTCGATAGAAAATGCGAGGGAAATCGGCAAGTAAGTATAAAGCAAGATAGCAGCTGCAACAACACAAGCACTTCATTCAACGCATGCACAACCAGAAAACCATTCCATCACATTTCATCATAGGCGCTTGTTTTCAAACTGAAAGACAGTGGGTATTCCCTGTTAATGACAAACAAACAGCAGTAAAATCATTTCAAACATTTGCAGAGTTTAAAAGAACCAAACTTAGGAGGGACAAACAGACGCCCAAACCGTCAGTGAAACCGTCTATCGCTGATTAGCTGAAAAGATATACACATGTACCATAATGTACGTTTACTGGGATTGTATTAACTTAAAATCACAACACTACATAACTATAATTTTACAAGAGCAAATCCTCTCTGTGGTGTTTTCTACCTTCAGTGAAGTTAACATTCATTTATTTACTGAGTACGAACGTCTACAGCAAGACCATAACCCGACAGTCCTCTAAACTTGAAGCGCCAAAAGTCGGACATACCACAGAGAATTGATTGAATGTCGGTATTCTCAGGAAAGTGTTTGTTTCAAGCAAACGTGTACTCAGCTGGACCCATTGTAAACTTTGAAGCAAAAGCGGCGATGAAAGTCATTCAGGTTCAGTGCAGGGATCTCTACATACATCACGCACTGCACAGTTTATCAAGTTCTCTCTGGTTGTTGTCCATTACGCTTCCCCACTGGAGAAAGTCCGCCATCCTCTCCTGAGAAATGTGGTATTTATCCATGAAATACTTCGCCAGCTGATTTCGCCGTCGGTTTACTCGGTCTGGGTCCCACAAGTTCTTCCCACGCCGATCCCGCGACATTTGAACAGCTTTCTGCTTCTGCGTCATCTGCTCGTCTCTGACAACATGCTGGGGAAGAACCCTCCACGCGACGTCACCGGAGATCTCAAACTGGAACTGGATATCGTCTGAGAAGTGAGATCGTAGCACGGCGACAAACACCTGGTGAGTGTCGCCGAGGGGAGGGAGCTGAAATTCGGCACACGTCCAAGCGCCAGACTCGGGCAACTCCGTGTCCAGAGGCTCCCAGCCCTGGGTCCATTCTCGCAAGGTGCTAGGGTCCTCTGGCAGAAGGAACACAGTGTGGTTGGAGTCTCCCGTGGGCCAGCGCTGAAGAGGGTCTATATCGCGATATTTTCGTAGCCACCGACGTAACTGAGCAAGATACTCGCGCTGGTACTCGCTGGTTTCCCCCTTGTCCTCCTCCTTCGTCAGTTCATCGTGCAGAGTAATGACGTCAGCCCTGACGCTTTCCCAGAACTTCCAGCTCGGCACTTTCTCGATGGTGCCGATTTTGAAAGGTCCAATTTCCACCTCTATCTCTCCTAGGGAGAGACCGCTCACGCGCAGCACGTGGATGACGTCATGTTGCCACATGTACTGCGACTCCGTTGACTGATCGTCTGAACTGCTACTGCATGAATCAGACTCGTTATCAGAGTCACTTGTATCTTTTGAGTTGATGCGATTTATTTTATTCAAGTGTTCACTTCTTACGTCAACACGTCTTTCACCGGTTAATAAATTATCGTCACTATCATTATCATCGTCTGTGTCGTCGTCGTCACTCAATTCCTTCAACTCATCAACGATGTTCTTACAGTTATTTTTTCGACACTGATTCGTCAAGTTGTGGTCATGTACAGAAACCCTGCCGCCTCCTAAACCTGTACGCCATGTCTCAATGCTTTCTCCGTGTCCGTATCTTTCATTGAATGTCTTCTCGCCCACGGACACTGTGTTCTTGATGATGTCAAGTCTCAGTGCCACGTCTTCCTTCAGCTGCTTCTCCTTGGCCTGGTCGTCTTTCTTCTTCTGTATGTAGGCCAGGAAATGGTCTCTGAAGCCTGTTGCGTCGTACACTATACCCTGGACAAGACAAACAAAAATGCACTATATCTAAAACGTTGTGAATCATGTATATACCTTTCTCCACGTGTCAAAAACCTGAGGGGGTGGGGTGAGAGGGGGTGGGGGGGATCAAAAGCCTGCGTATGACATTTCAGCCAATGTGTGGATAATTAGGAGAATGTGTTGGTAGAGTCCGCATTACAAAGGACACTCTGTTTCTTGATCACCTTCTCGTAAGTTTTGCCAGGAGAATTATATTCATGACTTGCCGACACAGCAACTCCTGGTCCAGATTCACCAGGAGTAGTTCGGGTAACCTATGAGTGATCGGTCACATCCTCGATTACAAGAGAGGGGAACCATGGCTAGTAAAGGAGATATGCTACTCCAGTCGTATCTAAGACGAGGCAGTTAGAAAGAAAGAAGCCAGCACAACTTCTCTGGTTTCTGACTACCCTGAGTCCGACAGTGCTCAGCAGAAACGACTTACCTTGAGGGTGACCCACTGCTGCCAGCCGACACTGGCGTTGTGCCGCACGATCTCCTGACGGCTGAAGGTCCGCATCTCCACCAGCTCGGGCTGCAGCCGGTGTTGGAGCTGCGTCTCGTACAGGTACGGGGTGTGGTTGTGGTGGTAGTAATCGCCGTACATGATGTCGACGCTTGGCATTCTAGGTGGATGCCGTAAATGTAACGCTAGCGTAGTCACGTACAGGCAGTCTTGACTTACAAAATTTGCTGGACATAAAATCCAGACATAACTATGATTCTCTCAGGGCTACTGGCTCTAGGGTAACTCTCGAGCGACGGGTTCCCGACGGGCACACAATATGCCGAACCTTTGAGTTAGACTACAATCTACTAGGCGGCTGATTAGGCTGACCCTTCTGCCAGACTACAGGTTCTTTAACGCGACTAAGCGTACGCAGTCCAACAACTGCCACACACTTTATGACGTTCTTGTCGATCAGTTAATGACACATAAATCCACCAAGCTGGCCGAGCTTCGCTAGGGGTGAACGGTGATGTCAGTCCTCAAATTGCACCAGGAACCTGAAACAGAAAGGACGACCGTAGTCAGGATACTGATAGTTATCTAATAAAACATGACTTTTACAATCTGCACCGGCTTGATACAAATGTGAACTGAAAACATCCCATGGTGTTAGATAAACCGTCATGCGATTTCAGTATCACAGCACGTTGACCAACGTCTCTGTTTCAAAAGTCGATGTATGCTGACACATTCAGTTTCAGTCGCGTACCGGAAATTGAACTGCTTGCTTTTCTTGACCACTGCAAGACTGTATGACTGACAACGATAACGCAAGTCAAAAACAAGTGCGGTTTGCAAACTCGGAAGTAAAACAAGTGTGTACACGTCTTCAGTAACAGAGCTACTACACGTTCTCAAACAGCTTGATACATGCGTGCACTTGGTTGTTTCTACGGTTCATAGCCTCAGCGGCCAAGTATTCCTGTTGTGTCACACTGAGTCGCTTCACTGGACACACTGAGTGATTGACGTCGTTCGTAAAATGCCACTGACAGTAAACAGCCAGGCAGGGGAGGGTT
>JACVVK020000129.1:687500-695000 GCA_018292915.2 Batillaria attramentaria | reverse complement strand
TCATACACTGGACAAGAACACATAACAATCACGTGTTGCGAAGGGCCAGCTCAGCAATTCAAGTTTCGGAATTTTAGAATTGCCTTGTTGAGACAACTGTATTAAATGTTTTCACATTTAAATCTCTTCTGTGGATACCGCGCCCCCGGGCCGTCCCCCATCCCCCGCCCAATTCCCTCCGTCGCCCCTTTCCCCGATCAGCACAATCATGCACCACAGTTTGCAAGTGGCATGAGTTTGAAAGTGGCCTGGGTGATTTTAGTTACACAAAGTGACAGACCATTGGCGTTCTGCTGGGTTGACGGAAGATTAGCATTGCCTTAAACGACTTACAGGCAAAACATGCATGACCGGCTGTGGAAGATTAATTTCACACTAGCACCCAGGCAGAAATACTGGAAAGACAGGTGTGGTGAAGGGAGCGGCAGAAGAACAAGGAACCCCCGTATGCGATACACTATACGTTTAAAAAGACAGTTTAAACAGAATTCATACAGTGATCGCCGAAGAAAAGAAGAAGAAGAACAGAATTATCATGTGATCAATTTTAAAAATTCGTTTCAAGTCATGGTGATAAATCAGCCATCACCCCTTGCTCAGCCTGTCCAGTTCGCTTTTGTTTCTCTGGAGAAGATCGGCCCATTGGAGGTATGGCAGAACGTGCTTCTTCGGCATCCTGTATTTCTTCACGAAGTACACCACGAGCTGCTCACGTCGCTTGAGCATGCGTTCAACGCTGTGCAGGTGCTTCCGGTTTGCGCGCGCAGCCAGGACTTTCTCCTGCTCGGGTGTCGTCACGTCGTTCTTGATGACGTCGTCCGGGAGGACCTCCCAAGCGGACTGCCCCTTTGTGACGTCAGTGTCGAAGGGTTCCCAGGTCTTCAACCACGGCCTCAGGTTGTTTCTGTCTTCGGGTTTTGGCTGCGGCGAGTGCTGGTTGGGGTCCCCTCCAGGGACCCGCTGCTTAGCTGGGTACAGGTCCTTGTATTTCCGCATCCAGCGCTTTAGGAGTTCGAAGTACTCTTTCTGGCCCTCGGTCAGCTCGTCAGAGTGCGTCTCACTGAGGTCTCGGATGAGCGTCTGCACGTCATTCCTGACGCTATCCCAGTATTCCTTGGTGACCTGAGTCAGGGCGTGACGACCGGCGGGTGGTTTGCCGTTCAGAGCCGAAGGCAATGGCGGATTGTTTTGTTCCCTCTCCTCGATTCCCTCAACCTTGCTTTCTGTGCATCCCATGATCTTTTAGTGATGTTCCGAGCCTGTGAGAAACACAGCTGTGAGTTCAAGTGTTCATACAAGATGTCCAACTGGTCGTCGTCGTCGTCGTCGTCGTCGTTGTTGTTGTTGTTGTTGATTATAGTGATGATGATAATGAGCTATTTATTTGTTATGTTGTCATTTAGCAGTTATCTTTGGCGAGCGTTTCATCCGCAAGAAAACATGTCTTATATCAAAATCTAAAACCGTTAAACGCAAATGGATTTTTAAAAAAAATATTTTTTTGTTAATGAATGAATCATTGTGGCCATAAGCTACACGGAATATAAACACATACATGTGTTTGGTTATTGGATAAAACAAACCACACGCGCAAGATTACGACAGACCTCGCTTATAATTATGTCATGAGTTAAAATATCAAACAGTTAAGAATGTGACTGATTAAGGAGCCCTTTCTCATAATCACAACTGAGTAACTAAACTTAGTTCTTACCGTTCGTAAGTCAGTTTTCCGCTTCAACAAGAACACAGTTTTCGTGCGTTCCTTCCAGAACACGCTGGGATTGTTTCTAAACCAGCACAGCTTTTAGCACCACACACTGCCGCAAAGTCAAATACATAAATCATTTCCTTTGTATAGTTCGCACTAATCGATCGAACCCACGTGAAATAGGTATCGGGGAAAAAACACGCACGAACACACACACACACACACACACACACACACACACACACACACACACACACACACACACACACACACACACACACACACTGTACTGGCGTACAAGGCGAAGGTATCCCTTACCACCGTGGGAGAAAGTTGTCTCCCTGCCTCTAGTAAATCAAACCCGCCAAGGGAGTTTACTCAACACTTTGGCAGCCAATACTTCTCTCCTCCTTTGGCCTGGAGGCTCTGGGAGAACCATAAAACTCGAACTGAAAGCGTTAGAATTAGTCGTAGTTCCGACAGAGGGTTGAAACGATGGTAAATCTTTCAAGATAGTTTCTTTTGAAAGTTAATTCCTCTGGCTCGGTGTGTGTGTGTGTGTGTGTGTGTGTGTGTGTGTGTGTGTGTGTGTGTGTGTGTGTGTGTGTGTGTGTGGAGAGAGAAACAGACAGACAGACACAGAAACCGAGAGCCGTAGACAGACACAGACACACACAGAAACTGAGAAAGAAACCGAGAGCCGTAGACATACACAGACAAACACAGGAAGAAACCGAAAGCCGTAGACAGACCCAGACACACACAGACACGTACAGAGAGAAACCGAGAACCGTAGACAGACACAGACAAACACAGACAGACTCAGACAGACACCGAGAGCCACAGACAGACACAGATTGACAAACACAAACATCGAGTGCCGCACACAGACACAGACCCACAGACAAAAACGGAGAGCCGCACACAGACACAGACACTGCGCACTGACAGAAACCGACAGCCGTAGACAGACATAGACAGACACAGACAGAAACCGAAAGCCGGCCGTAGACAGCCACACACAGACACTTACGGGAAAAAAAAACCGAGAGCCGTAGACAGACACAGACCGACAAACACAGACAGAAACCGAGAGCCGTGGACAGACACACACTGACACATACAGAAAGAAACCGAGAGGCGTAGGCAGATACAGACAGACACAGACAGAAACCGAGTGTAAACACTGAGTGGGCGTTATGGCTCACTGATTGTACAAGACGATTCTTCTCAACACTGTTAAAAAAAATCCCAGAAGGAAACACTTTGTCCTTGAATTTGACATAGCGGTAAAACAAATTGAAATTCTGGCATGTTTTATAGTTGTATTACCACAACTGATGTATTTCAGAGAGATTCTTGGGCAGGAAATCACTTCATTTGAAGATTGCCGTGTGGCAAAGACACGCAAGAAAGGTTTATGAGGGAGTACATGTACGTGTAATATCGCGGCTAGTCTAGAGCAACGTACTTTTCTGCCCAGTCTGTTCAAACGTTAACTCAATACGGGCCTTCTGAACTGATTCCAAATTTTCACGCCGGCTTCCGCGTGCGGGATGTTAGGACTACTGCCCTCTTTGTCTCTGCTAAAAGGGTCAGAGATTTTGCGAGACTTCGGGTCTAGGCGCATGCGCGCTTGTAACACATTTTGTAATTTCGAAGGCCCCTATTCGTACCAAGTAAGTTATGCAGGAACCCATTCCCCGGCCCGAAAAAAAATCCAAGGTATAGAACACTGGACGTTAAGTAACGTTTGGGCTAGAATGGCGCCTCACACGACTCAAGCAGAAATACTGGAAAGACAAATATGGTGGGAAGAACAGCAAGAACGGAGAGTCAGTCCTCGTTAGCGGTACCGGTGTTTGTGTTACAAGCGAGTGGGATGGATGTTTGGGAGTTAACGTCCTTTTTTGCCACGTATGGTTGAGATACAAGACGGTGCAACGAGAAAAAGGCCATCACAAATATTTGGCCCCAGTCTGGATGTGTTAAAAGCACTGACTCAGAAAGAACAAGATGTAAATGTATAAAAAGTATACGTCAGTATATAAAAAATAAACGGCTTTCAAAAAGTGTCATGCATCCGAAGGAAGTATACTAATTACGTTTGGTTAAAGTGTAAATGGCCAGTGGCCACAGCACATGTTGTAATAAGTCTCTGCATGCCTGTCTACATGAAAGTCTGTGCTGAGCTGTAAATCACACAAAATATATTGTATAATTATGCAGCTACTCAGTCGTAGGCGTATGCACTGATGATCATGTGTACAAACATAATACGGCATCACAATTTCAGATGCAGCTAACACAGCGCCTGGAGTTCCGCGCTGTTCTTTTCCATCAGTTCGGCCCACCCTTCGAAGTCAGTCAAAACATCGGGTCGTATTTTCCGCGTCTGGATGAAATATTGGCACAGTTCCTCCCGCCTTTTCTGCATGCGACCCGTATCAGTAAACTCCTTGCGGCCCTTTCGAGTTTTGTCGATCGCTTCCTGTTCCGGGGTCATGACCTCGTTGTGGACAACGTCACCTGGAAGGAACTCCCAGGCCCCAGTTTCTGGAACGTCAAGGTCAAACGGTTGCCACGTGAGCAGCCAAGGGCGTAAGTTGTCGGGATCCTCTGGGGCAGGAAAAGGAAGCTGGTTACGGTCTACGCCGGATGTTAGGTACTGTTCGTGAGGCGGGTTTTCGTTCTTGTATTTCCTCTGCCAACGTTTAAGCATCTCGAAGTATTCCGCAACACCGGCTGTCGCTCGCTCTCCTTCTGTCTGGCTCAGTTCTGCTACTAGACCAGAGACGTCCTCCCTGATGCTGTCCCAGTAGTCACTGCCGACAGTGCCTCGGATGTAGCCGATCAGATACGAGTCGATGCGTTTCTCGATCTCCTCCTCAGAGACACCGTTGCGCCTGAACACTTGCACTGCGTTGTGCTTCCAGATGTCCGGCGAGGTGATGTGAGGAAGGTTTGTGAGGTTGGCCCACGTGTTCAAAGGTTTATCGTTGTCCTGCTCCATCTGACTCCGCTCTTGCACGTATTGTTCAAAGCGACGTTTCACTTGGTTCCCGTCATAGACTTTGCCCTTGTGCGGGATCCATTCCACCCAGCCGACCTCTTCGTTGTGCTGCTGGATCTCTGGCGGGTTGAACGTTCTGAAGCTGATGCTGTGATCCAGGTGGCGGATGGGAACTCCGTTGATTAACACGACAGGCGGTTCATCATTTGCTGGGCTGCTCCCGCGAACCTGTTCAGTGCTGGCTGACCTCGCAGTGCTCATTTCTTGCTGCTGCTTTGCCTCCAAGATGTCCTGGTTGTCTTGCTGTTGTTCTGCATTATTTTCATCCTGAATCTCGTCTTCTTCTTGCTGATTCTGCTCTAGGTTCCATTCTTCATGGTGCTTCAGCGACGGTTCTATTGCGTTCCGTTCCTCGTTGTGGTGCCCCTCCTCCTCCTCCTCCTTGTTCACTCTCAGTTTGTCCTCTTGCTTGAGTTCCTCTCCATTCTGGTGTTCTGCCTGCAGTCCTAATTGCTGCATTTGCTTCTTGTCGCGGGCGTTTGAATCATTTTCAGTAAATCCAGGATTGTAGCTGCCTCTGTTCCCTGCATCGACGCTCCTTGAGTAACCTAACAAAGACACGCGATTTGATGGCGAAATGTCGTTGGCATAAGCGTTCTCGTAGTCCGACTTGGACACCTTCGTGCACAAGCAACCCATGCTGAACAACCAGTCTGTTGCTGGAGAATTATTCCTCACACTTGAGCTTGTTACTTGTGCTCATTTGTCGCGTGGATTGCTTTCTGTCACCTGCAAAATGCCAAGACGGAGGCGTTAGCGGCCAGTCCTAAACACTAATGTGGATACAGCAGGACTTCATGAATATAATTATGCACATAATAGCCATGTCTCAGATCCTACGTCTGAACTACTCTGCATATTCATAAGGGTGGGTGGGTGTTTGGGGGTCTAACGTCCTTTTCCACCACATAGGGTGATATCAAAGACGAAAATGATGAAAAAGCCAGCACAAATATTTGGCCCCAGCCGGGATCGAACTCACGACCCGAGCATCAGAAGTCCAACGCTCTACCATTCGACCACCCCGGCACCCCGCATATTGATAAGGCTTTTTCGACTTTGTGAATAATAGATGAGGAGAGAGGTGAGGTTTTCGGACTGAATGCAATGTTGTCCTTGGCGTGTCTGGGCTGAATACTCCCAGGGTCATCTCCTGGGGTAAGAGGGCTGCATGTGTGACACTAATGTTTTTAAGTGCCCCGCCACATGGGCAGCTTCTTCTGGACATCATTTTTCTACCTCTGTTGCCAGAGACTGACAGTCTTGCTACCGTAAAAGCTTAGCGTGTCTGAAGGTGCATGTAATCACCACATTTCAACAATATAGCAATAAACTGGGTAACACTAAGATTCTGTGGCTTCACAGCTCTGGCCAGTCACCAATGACAAAATCCCTTGCGCTAGGCGAAACTGAACACCTTATTTGCAGGGATTTTACATCGGGAGTATCAGGAAAGAAGAGGGCGTATACATCTTTAAGACAGACGAAGACCAAAGACTAAATCCTATGGGATACATGTACATGTAAACTCACCACGCTGGGAACGGCACATGTCTCACCCATGACATGCTTGCGTGTGGTTTTCCATCTAGCCCAATGTTGTGTGCAGCCACGCTCCACTGGGCACGCAGAAATAAAATGGCTTGAATGACTGACTAACAACTACGCCGTTCTTTTTCGTGCTGCTGAAATGTCAGTCCCCAACAGGATATAGGGGTGGTGCATTTACTTGCCTACGCTTCAGAGTACTTCAGGTGAATAAAATATGTAGGCTACAAACATCCAGCCTAAAGGTCTTACTTGACGAGCAAACTATGTCATATCGGCTCACATCACGTACAGACAAAAACTGTGGCAAAGTTTGCTTTGGCGAGAGAGAGAGTGAGGTGCACTACACCTGCACAGTATGCGGAAAATTCAAGTATTCACCTGAGATAGAGGGGAGGGGGTGTACAAAAAGGCAGAGAGACAGACAGACAGACAGAGGCAGACAGGCAGAAAGACATACAGAGAGACAGAGAATCATTTTACCTTCTGACTTTCACTACATCATGGACCAGATATGCATTTAGCCTTCGTGTGATTCAGTGTAGCCAGCACACATGAGACACCAAGAGAGAGAGAGAGAGAGTTGGGGGACAGGCAGAAAGACTGAGACAGTGAGAGAGCAAAATCACCTTACCTTCTGAACTTCATGCATCAGGGACCAGACAAAATTAATGTGTAGCGTAAGTCTGATTCAGTCCGGTCAGCACACACATGAGACACGAAGCAATGAAGGCCGTCCCTCAGTACAGTATACTTGTTTTCGACACTCAGTGTTCCACCGAAAATGTACTTCCTGTTCATAGAATAGTATTACTGTCACTTTATAATGAGCCCCGTTTTTCAACACTTGACCTGTCGTCGCTTACGGATGAGAGTCTCTTTCGTGTCCTGTTCGTCGAATAGAATGTGTCGGTGAGGGAAAAAAAAAAAAACTCCAGTATTTCTGTACTGACATAGCAGAGTAAGGACAGTAATGCAGATACCTGGTTAGGGCCGTGTCGCAAGCAGGATTTGATTATGTAAACAGTGAATTTCAGCATATCGTGAATAGATAATCTTTCCCCGTGTCAGTGTTACAGAGTCGTAAATACATGCAGCGATGTGCGCGATGAAAATCTTTAGAATGATGTGAAACGCGCGCGCACACACACACACACACACACACACA